>BJBW01004105.1:122787-211149 GCA_004320125.1 Scolopax mira | reverse complement strand
GAGGAACTTCTTTCCTGTGAGAGTGGTAGAGCACTGGAAGAGGCTTCCCAGAGAGGTGGTGGAGTCTCCTTCTCTGGAGACATTCAAAACCCGCCTGGACAAGTTCCTGTGCAACCCGCTCTGGAGGTGGGGGTTGGACTAGATGATCTCCAGAGGTCCCTGCCATATTCTATGATTTGTTCTTCAAAGTGCAATATACAAAGAAAAGGGAGGGATGCAATATGAACCTCTTTACTGAGGTTCAAGTATGTTGGGTTATATTCTGCCTTATACATGTGAGAATGGAAAAATGAACAATATCGCTATGGGTGCAACTCTGTGTTCCTGCGTTGCTTCTCTTTCTGCCAGACAGAAACAGCACTAAGAAGTGGCAATGAATTACAGGATAAAAAAAAATACTTTATGGTTTTCTTCAGCCATTGAAATTAATGCAAATTTTGCCAAAATTTCACATCTTAAATAACAGTGTCTCAGCTTGTGCTGTAATTACCTCATTATTGCAGCAAGTGAGTTTTCTTAATTTTTTTTTTAATTCATTTTTTTCAAAAAGAGAAACGGCAACCAAATCAGCAACTTTATAAACGTTGATGCTTTTCCAAAATGGCAGCCAGCCCTGCATCTACATGATTGCTAATGACATATGGGTTAGGACCTTCAGGTTTTCCCAGAGAACATGTTGTCTTGTGGTATTTCTTGCCTAACTAGTGAGAGTAATGGAAACAGTGTGAGGATAAGCTGTTCAGATAAGTGCTTGCCAGCCATCCAGTTTTATAGTTATTTGGAGCAATCTGCTACATATTCTTCTTTGTGAATTGTATTTCTCCCTATAAAGAGAGTTTGGTTAAGGCAAATAACATTTTATTCCACTATCAGCCCTATTCATCCATGCCTGGAACAAGATGTCAGCTGTCTTTGTAATTTCTTATCAACTTTACTGAGATTATCTTTTTCTTACAGTTTTATCAGACCTGAGTAATGACTGTGTGCTAAAAAAAAGTCATAACCCAAATGATGACAGTGTATAGCACTCCAAGCCACAACTATTTGTAGAAAATAGTCCCAAACTACTAATGTCTGGAACTGTGAACTCCCATGTTCAGATACACCAAGCCCATAACTATGTGTAATAACACCAGCCAGCAGATTGCCTCCCAGAAGTCAGCTGCTGTGCAAGCAACTGAAGGCGGGAGTCACTGGTTCAGACATCTCTGGTTACTGGAGATGTAAGCCTGGAGCTTGGTCTTGGAAATCTGCTCTCCTTGACTGTTGGTGCCTGGCTGGTGCCCCAAAAAGGTGAAATCCAATGGTCACCATTTGTCTCACTTTGAAACAGTGCCCCAAGGGATACCTGGACACAGAGTGCTCTACCTGGTGCCCTTTGCTATATTATTGCCAAGGAATACCTGGCATTTGTTTTTTCTTGTCTCAGCTCACAGTCATAATTTCAGGACAATGGAGACACCTAAATTTTGTGGGGGTTACTGCATATTGCTTTGCCTGGGGAAATAACAGAACCAAAGTAGCATTTCATTTTAACACAGTCAAAATTAAGTTTTCTATTGTCATTGAAGTGAAACATATTTTTAAACTTGCCTCAGCTTTAATTTAGCTCCCTCTATCCAAACCAAAACATTCAGTTTGAATTCCAGTTTAAGAAAATAAAAATTGCAGAAGCATTTTAACTCATTGCTTAGAGGCGAGCTGAAGAATTTGGCATCCCACACTGTGGTTTGGAGGGTAGTCACTACTTGGGACTATATGCTGCTGCAAAACTTTCCATTTTAAAGACTCTCTGAGGAGTGCTGATACCACCAGCCAGTGGGGAGTCCTGGGCAATGTAATGCTGGTTCAGCGTTTCATTGGATTACAGATGTTGCTAGCCCTAGGAGGACATAATGGTGCAGAACGTATAAAATTCAGATTTAAATACACTATATACTGAAAATGAACCGAGCAACTGCTGTTCATTCCACCCCAGTAAGCAGTAAACTTCACACCATCACGAAATAGTAATTACCTGATTGTGGCTGTCCATGTGCACAGCAGTATTATCAAGAGATAGAATTGCATCAAGATATTTGGCAACTTCAAGCATGACTGACAGTGTTTTGCAAAAATCCTGGCATGTTTATGTGGAATTCGCCACATAATACCAGTGAGGGCTACTTATGTGAGATACACGGTGGAGCTGTAACGTACAGATGTTTATATTTTAATTACAGTGAATCAAGGAAACGTTATTCTTCTGACTTAGAGGCGGGTTGTTATTCTTATAAAACACAAACTGCTGTGATAGCAGGGAAGGAAAATGGGAATAGTGCCTCCTTGAGGCTTGAGAAACTGGAGAGGAGACGTGTGCCATGCTGCTGGGTTTCACACAGCAACGAGCAACTGGGTTTGCAAGTGGTTCAGGGGAGAGCGTTGACTCGTTGGTCCAAGGGCTGAGTCCTAAGCAATTCCCAAAGTGTCCTGCTTGGGCTGTCTCACCTCTGCTCCTCATGAGTGACACTCAGAGCAGTGAATCTGGTTCTGTAAGTTGCAGAAATACCCTCAGAGCATGTCCACGACCTCCAAACTGTGGGCACATGTGGTGGTGGGGAGCTGAGCCCACAGCTGCCTGCTCGCATGCGTGGTAGGCCTTTGCTTCAAGATCAGCCTTAGGAGCTGTTTCCAGGTCTGTTGTCTCTACAGCTGATATCTGGGCTTGGGGCATCCCTCAAATCTGTCATACAGTGACCGTGTCTGTAAAATTATCTTTATCGATGATCTGGGTGAGGGGATTGAGTGCCAGGGAGTTTGCCGATGACATTGAGTTGGGTGGGAGCTGCAAGTCCCTGGCTGGAGGCCTTGGTTTGTGAGGTGACACGCCAAACTGGTCCTCTGTACCTGTGTTCTGCTTTTATTTCTGAACACTACTTCAGACTCTAAGGGTGAATGCCATTATGTGAACTTGCACCTTGCAGAATATTTTCATGTCTGATTCCTTTCAAGAGCATTGACAGAATCTGGTACTTTTTGTTATAAACCACCATAATTGCAGGGTATTGAGGTGACCGAACCAAGTAGAGCTGCTCTTTAACTTTTTTCCTTTTTCCCATTTCTTATTTTATCCTGGCAATATGGTGTCCATAATTAACAACAGTGTTGTGGGGTTTTGTGCATAACTAGAAGCTGTTAATTAGGCAACTGTATGAGAACAATAACTGAAAGTGTAGGAGGGAAGCAAAAGGATCGGAATTCTTGCTTTATTACATTTGAGCACCTCTCAGTAAACAGGTAGAGGAAAAGAAAGAAGACTATCTGAAAAGGGTTTGCTTTCCAGCAGCTTTGTTTGAATCTACACAATAGTAGGATGTATTTGTACCCTTATTAAAGCTCCAATTACAACTGCCCTCCTTTTTTAGCACACTAAGCACACTAAAAATGTTAATCTTGTGAAGTATAATGCCGAAAGGAAAAGAAGAATAAGGTGTTCTGCTGGTAGGTACTGTACAAACCCTGTCCAGAAGTGTAAGGGAGACAGTTAGTTTGGGAAATGAATATGATACAATTCCTATCTTTAGGATGTAGTGGGAAAACTGCTGCAGGGTGGAAAAGGCACGATTAGGACATTTTAGAGCAAAGGCAGGGAAAAAAGATCAAACTGGAATAATTGTTTTCAGTGTTTTATACAAAAACCCTTTTGGAGTGGACTGATACCAGTCAGAAATTCATATCAAAGTCTTTAAGGCATCTTAAAGGGAGAAAAAAAAACTCTTGGAAAAATTGAAAAAGCACACTCAGATATTTTTAAGGCAGAGCATTTAAAACTTTTCATGTTGAAGCAGTATTTTCTTTAGAGGTGGGCTTAGATTGAATTTATTTTAAAAAGCTACAACGAAACCACTTATTTTTGGGTACAACAAGCAATTTTGTTTAAACAACCTTTGCTACTTTTGTTTTGCTAAACCTCTCTTCTTTTGCCTCCCACTCTGACTCTTCTTGCCCTCAATTGGAGCAGATTTTAAACTTTTTACATCAGGTTATTTGCTTCATTCAGGAAACTTCAAGACAATTTCCATAGCTTTGCTTCATGCAGGAGATCTAGTTTGGTCTCCAGATGGATGTCTGTGGAATTGTGAATTTCATATATCCCAATCTGTTGTTTCAGCCACACCGTGAAGACCCTCTGGAGCTCAGAAGAAGCACATGGAATGGTGTGTTCTGATCTGCTCTTGGTGGTGGGAACTCCCAATTCTCCATGACTCACAGATGTTTCAACCCCTTGTGCATATGTGCGTGAGTAAAATCTACCTTAGTTCAGATAGGAGAAGTGTTTTGTTTTGCCTCTAGTTTAGTATACTCTTTAGCTGCAAACTAACAGAAAAATGTGTCATGGGGTGGATGATTCATAATGAAAATAAAACTGCTGGCTTCAAATTACATGAGAGTCATGTTAGAGAAAGCTTTTTACCCCTAGCAGTAATGGATGACACAGGCTCTTACAGCCACAGAATCAAATGCGTTTTCTCTGCTGGTTTTGCGGTGGATGTTTAGAGACTCATTAATGAAGCATAACTGATGTGATCAAAAATACGTAAAACTGCTCAAATGGCAGGAATAAGGGCTTTGGAAACGGGTTAATAATACTTCATTGCATTTAGGGGTTTTAAATTCTAACTTCTGTTCATAAAATGCTCTGCAGTTTTAAGATGAAAGTGTGGGATATTCTCAGTGAAAGAATATTGAGAAAATTGTCCCTTGGCAATATGCCACCAAAATTATCTCATCTGACGAGCTGGTGATCATTATCCCTGAGACAAAATCTGTCTTGGGACTGCAGGAGGAGGTACAAGTCAGCGTATGTCCTGCCCTAGGCTAGCTGATACCCTCATTTATTTCTTCTCCCATGTGCTTCACACAGCTGTTACAGTAGGTTTGGTTGGACCCTGTTTTGGTTGATCTCTTCTGTTTGCAGCAGAGCAGGCGTAGGGTGGGTCTTGCTTTCCACAAAGGCAACTGGTAGGTAGGTACTTTGCTTTGCATAAGGGTGTTGAACCAAAGTTCAGAACAGGTCCAAAGAAAGGTAACAAGTTGGTTTCTCCCCATTTTCCCCAGAAAGGATTTCTCCTGGGACAGAAGTAGTTTGGCTTCTTCCTGGAGATCCTGGCTGGTCAGATCAGTGTGCCCTGAAATACCCCTTTGCCCATGTGAACTACTAGACCTTTTGCTTTGTTGCTCACCCTTCTCCAGCAGTCTACTTCTTGCTGGTGATACTTGAAACAGCCACATCCCTGTAGACAGGGAAATTCACCAGATACTGGAACTAATCTGGTGCGTTGACCTTGGTTGAGCCTCTTGACACGTGAAATAGTGAGCAGGGAGTAATCAGAACAGAGTTTGTGTTGATGCAGAAACGCTGACCCTTTATAATCACCTGTGTAACAGCTCTCTTTCCCTGACATATCTGCATGGTGCTTTGCTTACAGAGGCAAATCAAACCCTAGGCGAGGGATTAGGTGTGCAGTGGTATCTCCAGGTTCAGCAGTAATTTATACAATGGTTTTCAGTTTGTTTTACATTTGCGTGTGTTCCTTTTAAGAAAAAATATGTCATTATGATTACTCTCAAAGAAGGTGACGTGCATCCCTTAATGTGGCTAGTAGCTCGCTCTATACTTTTGTATCTGATTCATCAGATGGTGTGGCCAGACCTAGCCTTTGGAGTTTGGATGTTGATGTTTTTGTTTGTAGCATGGGAATGAATGTTCCCTCTTAGGCATCTTTATTACTGGTTCTCTCTTACATAATCATTGGAAAGAAGCTGTGGCAAATAATCTTCCCTCTGCTTCATTCTCTACACGTGGAACTGATTTGGGGGAAATGCAGTGTTTTCTTAGGACTTGATATCCTGCACTGCCTGATGTTCCTGGAAGAAGGGCTCGCCTCCCTGAGTGCAACTGCCTTTATTCTGGGGTGGGCTTGTTGGCCTGACTGCTGCTGCTGCAGTGTGGGTATACACAGGCTCCGTGCCACTGCTTGTGTTTCCCCTGAAATGTCTCTGGTTTATCTTTTCTCTTTTAAACTGAGCTCATACATGATATATAGAAATCCACACTGTTGGTTCTGTAAAATTCATTACAGCATTGCCTGAAGATTTCTGCCAGGTTTTGGTCTCCACCAGTCTATGCTCTGCATTAAGCCAAAACTGGTGCCAGACAGGAGCCAGGGAACCAGAAGAAAATCTCGGAATTTTGAAAGTCAATGCCTAAAGTCACTCAGCACATCAGCCAGCTCAAGAGATACAAGACCATCATTCTCTTTTTTTCCCTTTTTTTCTTTTTACTTCTTTGATTCCCAGAGATAATAATGGACATAGTGGCTGAGGCAGTCTATAACAGCAAGTAAATGTCCTGTCACAAAAGTACCAGCTACACAGGGAACGGTGTGGGCAGTGGCAAGAAGGATGCACAGTTTTGGAGATGACAGGAGACTTTTTTTCCTTCCTGTGACCATTTAAAGATGCTGTGTCTTGCTGTGCATTGTAGTGTAGGCTCAGAAAGCAGCTGCCTTCCCTATGCCTTGCTGGGAGCAAGAGGGTAAAGCAGCTGTGAACAGCAGCTCAAGTTTTGGTGCTATTCAGACACAGCCTGCCAGTCTGACTCGCCAGCTCTGGAGTGGTTTGGGCAGTCAGCCAGGCAGAGCTGCTGTTCTCAACTTTATTCTCCATAATAAATGTGCTCTGGCAGAGCACCAACTGCCTTATCTGCTTGTAAGGACAGAGTCCCTTGGAGAGCCAGTCTCCAGGGCCAGCTAGGATTAGGCTAACATCTCCAGGCAAATGGAGCTGGTTGCAATGCTCGACGCACTAGCTTTGCCTTTCTAACTTTTGCTTACTTTGAAATAGAGTGTGAGCAAGTTCAGGGGAGCAAATTAGCCAAGGGAAGTCTTTTTCTATCTGTCTTAATCAAGCATTAATAAAACCTGTCATTGACTCTCCCCTGCAGTTATCAGTCAATCAATGGTATATAGTATTTCAGTCAATCATCTTCCCTTCAGGGTCACTGAAGGACTGTCCCAGTCACACCAAAGGCAGTGGGAACCAGTTCATCGACATCAATTGGACTCCCTTTGGTGCTGTCTTGTATGCAAAATGACTTATGATTACAGAGACAGCAGCGTTGCCCAGCAGTAAACCTCCCCCGTGTGCTAAGATTGATCAAAAAGTCTTCAGGCATCTGGACATTTAAGTACCAAGGGGCATCTGTGCCCAGAAACCATATAACCACACTCCTGTCTATATACATTGATCCTCTACTCAATTTGTCCTACCTATGCTTGGGATTTGTCCTACCTATGCTTGGGAAGATTGGTCTCCTCCCTTGGGGAAATAAGACTAGGTAGAGGGTTAAATGAAGTGTGAACATAGGCCCCTATTCAGGAGATACTCACATGTGAGTTTGCCACATACAGAGCAATTGCAAGACAGTAACTGGAATGGCATTTCTGGGTTTGGTTTCAAGAAACAATGAGAGCCTGAAGAAGTTCAGTCTCTTTACTTTCCCACTCTCTGTCTATGCTGTAAAATACAGGAATGAGCAGCCTGGTCTCCAGGCAAGGGTGGAAGCAGAGAGAGGCTGAAGCTCACGTTTTAGCAGAGATTTTGGAATGCATGCTTCCTAGGTGAGAGCACATAAATCAGGCAGCCCTGAGCCTGTCATTGCTTCCTCCAGCCTCTCGTTGTACCGTATCTTGGGAAGCCCAAGCACTGTCTGATGGGACTGCGTGTGATTCTGCAGGGTCAGCGTTCCTGGCAGGTGATGGTACAGTATGTGTGATAACAGACTCCTTTCATTTGTACAAAAGGGAGATTTTATCCAGCAACCCAATGTAATTTGGTTCAAAACTGAAGCTAAACCCTCTTCCATTACTCTTAGCTGTTTGTTTAATTCTCCATATTACTTAATGTTCTATTAAAAGTCTCGCTTCTTAAATGCTTATTGAAGCAAGCCAGAAGCGCATAAAACTCCTAATGTAATCAGCAATAAAAATAATTCCAAAAACCAATTATTTCATTAATATGGAAAGAAGTGCAAATTGCATAGAAACAAATTTGCTTACAGGTATAATCCTGGTGCAGCACCATTAAATGGCAATAGACTGTTATGACCAGGATCAGGGACAACTGTTTCTCAAGCAGGACCCACTTCAGGAGAAGAACATTCAGCTTCTGGCAGTGGTTTTGTGGTAGTGTTTATTGTGATTTTTTCTTTGGTTTGGTTTGGTTTGGTTTGCTAGGGACTAGCAACATTCACAAAAGCTTTTTATTACTATTTTTTTAACCAAATCTAGAACAGTAAAGTACCAGTAATATCTCTCCTTTATGTTACCCCATACTTCCCACCACGTTATTGCCTTCTTTGTATGAGCAATGTCTCCAGGAGATAATTCTTTTCCCCTCTTCTCTCTGTGAAGAAGCAAATTCCTTCTTGTCAACACCACAAGCAGCACTTTTTAGCTGTGGCAGCATCCTGTAGCTAAGCAACAAACAGCATCCCCAAACAAGAAATCAAGGTGTATAGGAGAAAAAACCTGCTGCGTGCATTATAGAGCAATCCAGTGAAAATTGCTGTATCATGGTTACTTTTACTTCATGCTAAAAAAGAATCAGGCTGCCACATCTTGAAAACAACCCATTCACTGAAGCCTAAGGACTTCTACTACCTCTTTTTGTGTTAACCATTGGGAGAATTTTGGTCCTGGCTTGGTCCAGACAGACTTCCAGAGGAATCATCTCGGTATGCAGGGCTGAGAGCATTGCTCTCTTTCCCATCTTCTGCAGGCAGCAGAGAAGAAAACTGGGATGTGAGTGGGAATTATGCCCTTGGCAAAGCTAGGGAGGGAGGAGCAAGGTTGTGAGAGCACTGCACCCAGAGTTGAGACTGTTATAGCACTGTGCCTGGAAATACTCTGGGTCTGTTGCTCCCAAATACTGAAATCTATGTGAGAAAAAAATTACTAGTATACTTAACAGTCATGGGTCTGGCTGGATGGTGGCTAGGGGTTTTTTTTGGTTCCTTTTCAGTTTTGACCCATGCACTTAAACCATATTCTTCACACTGCTTGGTGTGCTAAGCTAAGCTAAGTGGCAATGCCAGTCTATGCAGCTGTGTCTTGAACATCCCCTTCCACTTGTTTCTTTGTGCTGCTCTCATTTTCTTTTCCCTCTCCCACATACATTGCCTTGACTGAATGGATGGAAGCACAATTTCTCTTTAATAGGCAAGTGACTTTTAGCTGGTGTCTGATTTATGACTTAACACGTGTTTCATTATAGAAGTTGTAATAACCTTTCTATGTAGTGTACATTTTACTTTTCATGCACTTATTAATAAGAAAACAAAGTTCACCACGTTAACAGAGTAAAAGCACCTAATGGACAGAATCCCTTGCATAACTGTCTGATTTATAGCTCAGCAATGGTGCTATAACAAGCAAATAATAAATGTATAATGAGCTGTTTCTCAAATCAGACTCTTTTGACTTATTCTAGAGAAGATTATTCAGAATATTATTAGTAAGAGCTTGGAGGAAGGCTTTGTAATAAAAGAATTCGAGCTGAGCAGTCTTCTGTGGCATTATATTTAGAAATTTGCTAGGAATATATAATTGACTGCAGTCAATAAACATGATGACATCAGCAACATTTAAAGAGGATGCTCTCGATTAGCAAATAGACTTCGCAGCCAGCCAGGGATTACTCGTTCAGTTGTGAACCTGAGTCTGAGAACAAAAATCTCTGCTAAGAAAGATGCTTGGGATAGAATCCGATCAACAGAGTGTATTAAATACCAGTACTCCCCCAGAAAGTGAATCAGTGCAAAACGTCATTTGAAAAGCTGCATCTAATGCCAGTGCATAGAGAATAGCAGGCACCTGACAACCACTAGCACGGTTTTGCTGCAGAGCGCTGCTCCCTTTGGCAGCCTTTTGGGGAGGAGAGGAAACAGCTATTGCTTTCCTGAGCCAGAAGGAGATGTGCCCCTTTGGGTGCAATGAGGCAATGAAAAAGGTGGCAGAAAGCTTTTATTGATGGAAATAGTCACACTCATGCCTTCTAAAATACTGACGGTGATAATCCATGGCCCATATTCGAGAGCCACTAAGGTCATAGTGAAAGTAAGCTGCCCTTCAGGGATGGAGGTGATCTGCACACCTGTGTTGTCCATCAGATCCTGAAATTAATAATAATAATACTAGTAGAGAAGTGTGAGGATCCCACATCACATCAGCTGCCCTTCCTGCCCCTGGATGTGGCATATTGTGTTTGAAAGACGTTCAAAGCGTTTTGTTTCCTTACGTTACAGATGGAGGGGACTTCTACTCCTTTGGGGGTTCAGACTTTGCTGGCACCAGCCCGTTCATCAGTGAATGCTGTGCTTACTTATAGCAGTTTGTCTTCTGGCCTCTATGTAGGAAACTCCTCAGAAAGAGCTAATTTCACTTTCTTCACCTTTACTTGAAGCTTTTCCCTGGCTCTGGGAAGCTGCCATTCCTGAGTTTCTCTGGCCCTCACCAGAGAAATAAGCTCACCCCTCACTTGCCAAAGCGTTAAGTAGTTTCTTACAGCAGTGCTGTAAGCAATATTTGTTTATTTACATTTTTACTGTGTTCCCTATAGCTTGAGTGAAGCTACTTTTCCTGTTCATGCTGCACTGATCCCATTGATGTCTATGGCACTGTGATTTCATTGCTTTGCCCCTTCGAAGTTTTTCCTTAATTGTTCCCTGCAGTTTAGCAACCTGAAACCACCTGTATAATGTAGCTCTGACTCAATCTTATAATTCTTTCCCCAATCTGCTTGCTTATTTTCAGACCATGATTTATTATTTTTTTTAAATTTAAGTCCTTTGGACTGGTCTGAAAATGGCTTTGCCTTTCGACTTGGTGTACATCAAGGGGTTAATACAGAATGCTATACAGGTATGTACAGCTTTCCATAGGGGAGTGACTCATGGAAGTCAGACAGATTAGACAGCTGTGATGGGACCTGCTTCTCTTGAGGTTATGTGGCTGCTTTAGCAGGCAGCTCTCTATGCTGAGATGTTTGTCTCAGGAAGGAGGAATTGCCCTTGGCTGGTCCTGCTGTCTTCGAGGGACCACAGAGGAATCCTGGACCCAGACAGCTAAATTAGGGAGAAGGGGTCCCATTGCAAGCATCACATGGCTGCAGGAGCTCTGTGATCATGGCTCAGTTTAAGCAAAATTATTTAATTGTGAGTTTGTTATCAGGAACCAAAGGAGCCCCTTTCCTTCAGTGCTAAAACACTTGGTTTCATGCCCTCAGCAGCAGCACCAGAAACAAAGTGGAGAGTGGTTTAGGCCAACAGGCGCCAACCTGCAGGGCTGAAATTACAGAATTATGTATTTCTTCTTCAAAGAAGTGCCTGGAACTTCACAGGGGTTGCACCAGGTGAGGGGTAGATCTGGCATGACCAACCATCATGCCTCAGTCTGGCCAAGGTGGAAAAGAGGGACACTTTCCAATGAAGGCAAAAAAAGAAATTCTACGTATCAAGAAACTTCAGCCTCTTGGGCTTAGAAACTTAGAATTTTGTTTTCAAACTTGTCTTCCCCACCCCACCTTCACCCCCCATCCCCTACAATCAATAACGGCAGCTTTGAAAATTATCTTCTCGGGGGGGAGGAGAGGGGGAGTGGTGGGAACACCAGGCTGCAAGGGACTGACCTCATTTCCAGCACACATCACCACTCAGCCTAGTATGGCTCTCTGGAGCTTTCTGTAATATATACAGCCATTTCCCTAGCTTTTTTCAAAATAATATTAAGATCATAACGTGCGTCTAATAGTGCCTGACTCAGCTGCAAATGCTGCTCGCTCCCAGGACTGCCACAGCTCTCAAAAGCTGCTGAGAACAGGGTGACATATGGAGGAACTGTGCCAAGAACAGGGTTTTCTCTCTCCAATCTTGCTGACCATTTCTCTGTCTTCTTAGGAGCATGTGCGTGGGGGTAGAGGGGGGTTGATGATGTTGATCTGGTTGGGAGAGCTGCTGCTTCTCCTTTCACCATGGTAACGAGGAGTAATTTGTATTCAGTGGGGATGGGAAGGCTTGTAGTATTTTATCGGGAGGAGTTGAAGACTTTCTTGTGGAAGCTCCTTGGTCTAAAGAAGCAGAGGAGGAAATTGCCTTTTCGGTAGATCCTTGCAATTCCTTGCCTGGCAGAAGCGAGATCGTTTTTCCCTCAGCGGGTGCAGGGTCCTGTCAGTGCTAAAATAATAAATGAGAGAAAGAAGCTGCCTCTGCAAGGTGGGGGAAGTCCCTTCCCTCTTCCTAATTTGCTGTTTCCAGGTCTTTCAAAGGAGCACATGTGTACATAGGTCCAAAGTGGTGAGGTTCTATTGCTGCCTAGTGGGATTTTAACCCAGTTTCCAATCCACGCATTCTCATTTTATAATCTTCCAATCTCCTCATTTTGCTTCGTTATTTAGAAGTCTGTCCTCCAGCCTAGCCCTGCACACTGCTGGAGCAAGGTTTGCTGTCTGGAAAGGCTGCCTATGGCAGCAGCTGGGGCACTGTCCTGGGCAGCTGGGGGCCCCCATCCCAGGCACCCTTCCCTCGAGGGAGAGAGGGAGGTTTCTCCTAGCAGCCCTGGACTGGAGTAACTGGGAGCCCTTTACCTGGAGAGCTACCTGTGGAGACAGGATTGAGGCAGCAGCTAAGTTTGCAGATGGGCTCTACTGCTTTTGGTACTAGAAAAGGAGAGTCCCTGGGGAGAAAGGGTGAAAAATAACCCAAGAAATGCTCTGTGGTGATCATCCACTGGACTCTTGCAGAAACAAGTCACCGATGCCAGAACTGCCCCATAGCTGTCCTTCTAACACTGGTGGCATCATCTGGGAGCCTCATGGCCAAGGCTGGAGCACTGCTCCCACCAGGTTTGTGGCAGACCAGCAATACCAGGTGAGCTTATTTTGCAATAAATCTCAGCTTCTTTTTCAAAGAATGTTCCCCTGCACTCCCTTTTACTCCACTTTGCTTCCCTCAGTTGCACCCTGCACTGGCAAAGGAGAGCATCCAGTTGCAAAGATTTAGTAGAACAAACACTCTCCACCATTAAAAATGCTTCATTGACTGGGACAGGACTCTGCTCTGGGGAGAACACTGCCAAGCAGTTAGACATCTTGTTTTACAAAAATTAGAGCTAAAATATGAAGCAGTTTAGGTTTTTACCACTCATCTGTAATCTCCACTTTATGCTGTTTGTCCTTTGGAGCTGGATAGAAATTGACTCTCTCCCTGGTCTGCAGCCATTCTTTTGTGTTGGCAGCAACTCTAATTATGCACCAATTAACCTTAATTAAACCAATTCCTGTGTAACTGCACATGCAGACAATGCACTGAACAAACGGCCTGACAAATATTGTCACTTAAAAGGCATAAAACCACATCAAATCCTTAATTGGAAAGTCAGATTGTAAATTGCTGCAGATTTGTAGCTCTTTGTTCTTAACGTGATTGAACAGGAGTAGTGGCCAAACATCCCAAAAGCTCACAAAACCTTGGCTGAATTAATTTTATCAGGCTGCTGAGGCCAAAATGTATTATAAATGTAGGAAAAGGCAGTGATGGAGCATCCTTAATTGTAGCAGCTGGCAGGTTAGTGTAGAGGGAGTCAAGATGGCAACCCCAGGTAGGGAGCCATCAGGTTCCCCTTCTAGAGCCTGGGTGACTTTGGGCAAATTGTTGGATTATTTGGTGATCCCTGATGACTTTTTGCCCAGAAAATGCTCCCTGAAGCTGGGGCTGTCCCTCATGTCATGCAAGAGCTGTAATTTTGTTGGAAATGGGATGGTTTTCACCCTGTAAGCAGTAACACAGCCAACAGATGGTGCTCGTACATACAGTTACTCTGGGTTTCTTCTGAAAATGCCATGCAAGCTTCCTTCGTTTTATGATGCAATATTTTTTTGAGGGAACTGCTCACTGCAAAAAAACTGCAAACAGCACAGGTTTTACCTTCATTTCCCTGAGTGTAATGAGCCCCTGGGACTGCTGGAGTGTGGACAGAGTCCTTGCCAAGGTGTTACACACCTCCAGTCTGGCCCATTTTTCAAAGTGTGATATAGGGGAAATAAGTTAGTCTGAGAAAAAGTCCAGGCTCTGCATCACTTGTTTATCCTGCAGTGGAAAAAACAAAAAAGATTGCAAGACCTCAAGATTGGTTTGCAGCAGAGCAGCAAGGAAAAAAAAATTCATAAATAGCACTGAATTCAGGATTTTGTCTTCCCTGCTGTTTGTAAAATGTGTTTAGTTGAAAAAAAAAAAAAAAAGCCCCTCAAATCCTTTAATATATATTGACTTTCTGGTGGTTCAGTTTTATGCTACTGAATGCTTTCCTTTCTGTAGTTAATCAAACAGGCTCTAGGCATAGCATTTTGTGGTAAAATATTCTGCCTTGTGAATACTGCAATTAAAAGCAAAGCTAATTAAGCATGTAAATCATGCCCATATAAATTAGTTACTAACATGTTCACTTGGCCACCAGCGCTGATTGCAGTGGGAAGGGGGATTCAACAATCCCTTTGCCTGCACAGAGAGCCTGCTGCAAGGAATTGCTTGGGAGAGGACATGAGGCCATGAACATGTATAGGGTGGTGGACCCTGTGTCCAGCCATGGACAACAGGACACAGCCCAGTTGATGTGGAGCTGAGGGGGGATGGATGGGGGAGGATACTAAAGCAAATGAAGTTGGGGACGGGAACAAAAATTTCCTCTCTTACAAGGAAAGCCTGAGAGACCATGGGTTGTTTAGTCTGGGGAAGAGAAGACTGAGAGGGCATCTCATCAATGGCTCTAAATATCTAAAGGGCAGGTGTCTAGAAGATGGGGCAGATTCTTTTTAGTGGTGTCCAGCAACAGGATAAGAGGCAAAGGGCACAAACTGGAATGCAGAAAATTCCATTTCAACATGAGGAAAAACTTCTTTTCTTTGGGGGTGCCAATGCACTGGATAGGCTGCCTAAGGAGGTTGTAGAGTCTCCGTCTCTGGAGATACTCAAAACCCACCTGGATGCATTCCTGTCCATCCTGTTCTATGTGAACTTGCTTTAGGTAGGGGGTTTGGACTAGAAGGTGCCTTCCAACCCCTGCCATTCTGTGAGTCTGTGACTAACCAGCCACCATGCAGCCCCATTATCTTCACATTATGAAGTGATGTGATCTCATCCATCGCTTCCTGAAATAGATGGAAACACTTCTCTGGACTGTAATAGAGTTTGGAATTGGGTCCTGAGAGAGTCCAGTCTGGATTAAAACACGCTCCCAGGGGAAGCAATCCCACTTGCTTCTTGCTGGCTGGGCTCATGCCTGCAGCTGATAGATGCCCAGCAGAAGGTGGGCACTCAGAAATTTTGTAGATATGTTGAGCAGAGCATTTAATGACAGGCATGAAAGCAAGCTGCCTTGCAGCTAACTCCTTACAGCCTGGAGAAAATAACTGGGAAGCAGCATGTCTGGGAACAGAGCTAGGGGCAAATGGTTTAGTGTGAAGAGGAGAGAAAGAGGAATGAAATACCTTTTGCAAATGAGAAAATGTGTTTTGGCGGCTGGACAGGTGTGTGAAAGCCCACACAAAATATAGATGGGGGCTAAAACTGCTGCCAGCCTTGGAGACAGTGCTATTCCCAGAACTGCATGCAGAACCAAGATTTTTTTCCCCCAGGAGCATAATTTTTTTTTTCCACCCATCAGCCTGCATTGTGGGTGGTGAGAAATTCCTGCCATGTGCAGGAGGGCACAGAGGAAATCCTGTAAACTGCTCCACTGGTGGCTCTCCATCTCCTCCACGTTCACATGCACCCTGAACAGACACAGCAAGATCTCGAAAAGCACCTAAGGGCATCCAACTCACTTTTCATTAAAGAGAAAAGAAAGGGCACCTGGATGGCACTCAGCAAGGCCAAAGGGATGGGGGTAGATGGCTGAGCAGGCTCTGGGCTCAAGGGTCTGGGGAAGGTGCTTCTGAAGAGCAAAGGAGAGGAGGTGCCAGGCTGAGTGGGAAGCCACAGACAGCTGGGTGCAAAATGCAGAATTCTGAGCTATTCATGATTTTTTTTATTAATTAAATAAAAAATAAAAAATGTATGTACCTCTTGCAGGAGCTGGGGCCATGAAATTAAACTGCACATTTTATCACTCCCGCCTGTTTGAAGGCAAGAGCCTGCAGGTATCTGAGAGCAGAGCTTACTTTTCTGAATGTGCCAAGCTGAGGCTGATCTTTGCTGGATTAGGCCCAGGAATCACCTGCTCACCAGGACCTGGGCTCCAAGCTGTCTTCTGCTCAAAAGCAGCCAGTGCCACATCCCCTTCTCCCTGGAAAGCATCTTCACCAGCTACAGCAGCGACTCATCATCCTGCTTGGAGCTGGACCAGTGGGCAACCACAAAGGGGAGTAGCCACAAGATGAAGGAGGAGGAGGCGTGTAATCAAATGGTTGGGTTGTTTCCCTGGCTGGCTTCAGTTTGTGCTGCCTGGACACTCCACCTGTTGCTTTATGCTTCGCTGGCAGGGGATGAAAGCTAATGGTTCACATCGGTGTGAACAGTGGCACAAACTGTGAGCTGTCTCCGTGAGTCTAAAAATGAACTTAGTCTCTCGTTTACTATCAGTGATGTATTTTTCTACGGCAAACTCCTGAGTACTATTGGACCGTCTGGTAGCAAGGGAAAGAGTAGCAGTGTAATTTCCACTAGCTCTGGGAAAATTCACCTGTACTAAAATTAAATATCCACAGGACCTATTTCACAAATTTTTGCCAGCTCAAGCTCAGAAGGCAGAAGAAAGAGGCTCCCCAGAAGCTTATTTTAACCACAGACCCTGACGAGTGAGGATCTGGCTCTGCAGTGACAAGATCCACACGCCTGTGTGGGATTCAAGTGGGATTCAACTTAATTGCAAATCAAGTTGTCAGGCAAGTCCTTCAGTATCTCTTTCCCTCCCACAGCACAGTCATTACTGCAGGCTCTACCATTTGCATCTCCTGCTGCGGTCATTAAAGGAATTGCAAACACATCAGCCTGAATGTGTCACCCTCACCCTGAGCTTCTTCATGCCCTGAAAGAAATTCCTCACACCTTCAGCAGAAGTCTATGGATGAGCAGAGAAGAGGAGCCTGGGGAAGTCACTGGTGCTGGCTGTGGCCTTTCTGGGACCTGCAGCCCACAATTGCAAGCTGGAGGAAAAACCTGAGGAGCAAACATCTCCCCTAAATGTACCTGGCTGTTCACAGACAGGTGAGAGTGATGATCTCCTCACTACACCAAGACCTGAAATTCTGCTCTTCTGGAACAGGTATTTTGGGTCACCTTGAGCAATATACTTAATCTTCTCCCTGTGTTTCCATTCCCCAAGCGAGAGACAGAAATAGCAGCACTGCATTCCTTCCAGCAGAGTAAGTGCATTAAAGATTGTGAGGTGATGGGAGCCCTGGAAGTGCCTCGATGGAAGAGATTCATTTGAATGCATTTGTTGTGCGTTACTCACTCAGCTCTGAGTTTTAATCTTCTCCTCCTCTCCATCATTTTAATCTAAATTTCCTTGAGCTCTCTCACTAGAGCTCAGCCTCGGTTTAATCCCTGCCTCGTTTGAGTGATTTCTCCAATTTCTCCTTTAGCAAATGGTGAGGCTTATGTTAGCCCTCATCGCCCCTCTAAGCCTATCACAGGAGAGCCACTAAGGCTCCCTTTGCAGGGGGCACTAGCAATTTCTCTGGGAGCTTGCACAACTTCCCTGAATAATTTCTCTTCTTTTTTTCCAGTCCAGCGATTTGCATTTCACAGTCTTTTCCAGACCTGCTGAACCATCTCATGTTTGGGGGGTTGAAATTCTGCTTTCCATCGAAGGGGCAGCAGCCTGCCCTCTCTCTTCTCTCCCATGGGATGTTGTGGTCCAGGCAGAGGTGTGCGTGGGGCACCCCTTGCTCGTGCTGATAGAAGCCCTGCATGTTGCAGAGGTGCAGCTGGCAAGCTGGCCAAGCAGCAGGACCAAAGCCCCCGGGCCATGCATTGCACATGGTAGCCAAAGCTGTTCTGCTTTCCACACCACTGGGCTTTCAGCAGGGACGAGTGCTCAGAATGCTCCTGGGGGGCAGTAAGGATACATCTTGTTTCTGGAGGTTTATTACCACTGTTGGGGCTGGGGCAGAGGTTCTGCTTTGCAAATGACTTTGCAAAACGTGATTTTTATTATTTTTTTTACGTACCTTATGTGTCATTCTTGCATATTGAGCAACACTGCAAAAGTCATTTTCCTCCCTGACAGGTGCCACATTGGGACTTTTGTTGATTTGTTGACTTCCAGCTTTGTTGAATGTTTTTCCAGCAGGGTTATTTGTTACTCTATTAGCAAACAAGTCCTGGCTCACATAGGCAGAAATGTGCAGGAAGCATATAATTTCCAATTTATTAGCTTGGTTCACATGATGTTATCAAGAATTGATTGTAATGCTTAGTGGCATTAGCAGTACCTTCGCATCATAACAACAGTATTTACTGTCAGGAACACTACTTGTGCAGCAGTTGTGTTACACCACAAATAATTATATTACTTACATTCAATTTGTATCATTACACATAACGCAACTGTGCCTGCTGCATAGTATCATACTTCATTAATGCCCGAGGCAGAAGAGCATCACATAAATACCTTCCTTGACACTTTTCATTTGAAATTATATTCTACTAATTATTAAAACGTAGATCAAAAATGACATATACCAACTATTAAAAATATAAAAAGAAAAGTCCCCACTGTATTAACAGAGAAAGAACACTAGTTAAAATCCATCGCTCTGGAAATGATTGCTCTACAAATTTAAGGAAATGCTGTCAAGTTTGGCAAACTCCATAAACGACAAGTCTTATTTTCCTGCATATCTCTGTAAATTTCCTGCAATTCAGTGTGTCCTTGCCATGATAAAATGCTTAAGTGAGTTTTAGAAAGCAGTGAAAATTCTATATATGGCCCTAAAAAAAGGAGGACAGCACCATCCTCGTCTTAAGGGCCCAGTACCTCTGCTCCACTGTTACCATGACCCTGACAAAGGAACGAGCTGTCAATAGCACTGCTTGGGGACAATCTCTCTTAGAGTAACTTGGCCAATGATCCCTCCACAGAAGTCCTTCCCATCCTGCTGCTCATGGGGAGGCTGCTGAGATGTTCAGTAGGCTCCTCTAGCCTGCTGCACAGCTATAGCTGAAATTGCCCTTTAGGGTTCCTCCAGCTATGTAGGTTTCTTGCAAAGGCTGTTTAGAAAAGGACTTATGTAGCCTTTCTCCATAGGTGACAAGAGGAACAGATGGTAACTGGGTTATGAGACGTTTCACCATGTGAGCGTTAAGTTTCTTTCATTTTTGATAGTCTTCTGTATGGGGTCTCCTCCAGTGATAGGGTACAGTCCTTCTAAATTCACCTGAGCTACTCAGACACTCTAGAGGGACCTGCCAAAATCTCCTAAAAAACTCAACAATAAAAAAATGTACCTTGACCCATGTAGCCAAAGTTTGTTTGAAGAGGTCTCTTTATTCTGAAGGCTGTTAGTTACATACCAACTGGGTTTTGGTCCCAAGAATACTTGGTAAATGTAATGTAATTTCCGTAGAAATTGTTTGTAAACATTTTTGCCTCTTGAAGAGAGTTTTACGTTCTGTGAGCTGGGGTACTTGTTGCAAGCAATGGATGGTGGAGGCCAAGGTGGAAGAGCCACCTGGCAGCTCCTGGCAGAAGCTGAGTGATGCTGTGTTTTGAACATACATAGAGAGTATTTGATTGTTTCTACCTAATTGTCCAGAGAAGTTGTTGAGGCCCCATCCCTGGAAGTGTTCAAGACCAGGTCAGATGGGACTCTGAGCAACCTGTCTAGTGCGAAGTGCCCAGGGTAGAGGGCTGGAACTAGATGATCTTTAAGGCCCCTTCCCACCTAAACCATTCTATTATTCTATGATTCAAGGAAAAGAAGAGATTGCAAAAAATGCTGTAATACCACCACATTTCTCTGTGCTTGTGAAAATGAATCTATGAAATGCCAAATTTAAGATAACTTTTTTTGGAAGCATTTAAGGACACATTATGTCACCTGTGCCATGCTGTGAGAAGAAAGAGATTTCAAAGAGGCTATTTGTAACATAAGGTTCCAGGGATTGAAGTCATTTGTCACCCAACCTCATGGTGACGGGCTCCTTTTTGTGTCAGCGAGTGAACATGGATATCGAAGTCTAACCTGTGTCAAGGGTTGAGGGTCAAGTCCACTTAGTCTTGTGAGACAGCTGTATCTAGAAGGTTTGGGGTAATTCAGAAGGGAATGAGATGGATTTCATTAAATTAAAGAACTTTTGAGCATTTCCAGGAAGCAGGAGCGTTTTCAACTTTAAGTATAGGACGAGGTAAAGAGGGCAGAATGCAGATAGAAAATAATTGCGCATAAAACTACCTTTTTTGTAAAACAGTTACCAAGTACATAGAGACGAGACATGGCCTATATCTAACTTAGGATGTAGTTTTAAAATACTAGGGATTTTTAACATATTCCTTGAAGAACTCTCTAAAACTAATGTCAGTTGAAAGCCAGATGAAATAGCTATTTTATCTGGCAAGCTTCCACGCAAAATTTCCTGCTGATGCTGGCTCAGACAGATGGAGATTTATTGGGGGGAGGGGGGGGGTGGAGAAAAAAGTGCCATAGGGCTTTATTGGATGAGCCTTGAAAGGTTTCTGCAAGCTTCTATTGCAAGGTTTATGAACCTTGGGCTTGTTAACTTCAACGTGGTTTTGTTCAGTGTTTTAAGCCTGCTTTATTTCCTGTGGTCCAGATGACACATTTACAGATCCTCAGAAAATTTAGTGGGATGCTCTTCAAACAGCATGTGACTCTGCACAAGTCAGGGCAGAAACTTGCTGATTTTGCCTCAACATATGAAAGTTGTTGAATATTGCTGTATGAAGTGCTTTTCTCTTGAAATGTCTTATTTGGTTAGATCATGCAAATTTAGTGCTGGCTGTTCCTTCTGTAAGATGAAAGGTATGAACAACTCATGAATATTTCATCGTTTGTTTCTGCAATGGTCAGAAATGGTAATTTGAGCTCCAGAGTGTAGAGATTTAGTAAAAGAGAGTTGGACACTCAGATGATAAAGATAGAAAAAAAGTGCTTTTGACAGGATTTTCCCTTGCTGGTGCTGATATGTAGACAAGTTGCCTAAAGGATATGAAATTGGGATAATCTGCTGAGGGTGCACGTTTGGGCTGTGCTCCTGAAGCAATCCTTGATCTGCAATGTATTTAATGCTATAGTATTTTCTTCATTTATCTTTTTTTTTTTTCTTTCCCTCAAAGAATAGCTGAAAGCACCGTGTCACCCAAGATCGCAGGCAAAGCATTCTATGAAAGAGAGCCTTGGACAAGATCTTCATTCACGCCAGGCTTGACGTGCACCGGCATCTTCCTCACGATGTGAGTGCTGTCTGGAAAGGCTGTGAAGGGGAAAGTGTCAGCAAAGGTGCTATAGCTAAAGGTGCATTGGCCTTGATTCTCCTCTTAAGGCTTCCTTTGCCTTTTGCTGTAATGTCCATAGCTAGCTTGTTCTCTTTTATGTAATTGGCCATCCTATGAGAGACCCCTGGGGCTAGAGTTCAAAAGCAGTGTTCTTCTTTGTAACCAGTGTGCAACAAGACCAGAGCAGAGGAGAATCTCCATCCTCTTTTGGATGCAGGGAGAAACATAGTAACAAAGGATGAGGAAAAGGTCGAGGTACTTAAAGCCTTCTTTGCTTCAGACCTAGTGCTGGGTCCTGCACTTGGGTCACAACAACAACCCCATCA
Organism: Scolopax mira; assembly: GCA_004320125.1. Classification (NCBI taxonomy): domain Eukaryota; kingdom Metazoa; phylum Chordata; class Aves; order Charadriiformes; family Scolopacidae; genus Scolopax; species Scolopax mira. The sequence continues at coordinate 189,272 of BJBW01004105.1, read as the reverse complement.
GCGTTACAGGCTTGGGGAAGAGTCGCTGGAAAGCTGCCTATGGAAAAGGATCATGTTGACATCTGTCTGAACATGAGCCAGCAGTGTGCCCAGGTGGCCAAGAAGGCCAACAGCATCCTGGCCTATACCAAGAACAGTGTGGTGTGGCCAGCAGGACTAGGGAAGTCCTAGGGAAGTATGGGGAAAGGACTATCCCCCATACTTGGCACTGGTGATGCTGCACCTTGGTGTGTAGATGTGTAAATACGGCGCTGAGGGACATGGTTTAGTGGTGGCCCTGGCCATGTTAGGTTAATGGTTGGACTTGATGATCTTAAAGGTCTTTTCCAACCTAAACAATTCTATGATTCTATGAATAATTTGTATGCCAGCTTCAAACTTGCCCAAATATTAGATATGGGTTTGGGCCACATTATTTTGTGAGTGGGAAATGCTATTGCCTCATGTTCTGGCTTAGCACTAGCACTTAGCAAATTGCTTTTTTCCTGTACTGAGCAGTTCAGAGTTTCATTTCTTTTTCTTTTTCTTTTTTTTTTTTTCCTTGTCTTTAGGAATACTGATGGAAATCCTGTTCTGCTGTTCACTCAACTCCAAAGCTTACGGAAATGTTTTAAGTTTCCAACAAAAGGGATGGTTACAGTTTTTTAAATTACCATTTCTGCAAGTTTCCAAGCAGCTTCCTTTCTCTTATGCATTCCTGTGGCAAGAGGAGGGACAGAGATCCCACCACAAGCAGATGAAGCCTTTTTTCAGGAGCTCAGATACCGATTCTTCATCTCTTCAGCATCCAGAGCAGGCTGGCTGCGGTGGACTCAAAAGTTGTCTCATCAGACTTGTGTTTCAGTTATGACATGTTATGACAAGCTTTTAACTTTTGAGCAGTTGTGGATGGAAACGTGTCACTGCTTTGGGAGCAGCACAGCACAGGCTGCCAAGGAGAGTTCATGCTGCAGTGGTGTCAGCCCCTCCAAGGCAGGCACCCATCCCAGCCATGGTGCTCAATGAATGAAGCAGACAGGACTCTTCAGGTGGCTTAAACAGACCTGCAGCAAATAATTTTCTGCATGAACTACAACAAGTAAGAGGTTGGGCACTAAGCAGGAGGCTGGGAGGCATTTTTACAGAAATTGGTGTTTATGGCTTTGCAGTACCAAGACTGTCCATGCAAGAACCCTAAAAGCAGATGTTGGAACTGGAAATTTCCCATGGGGACAAGTCGGTTAACAGGGGCTTTTACAGGCTCTGCTGGTTCATCTGTGCTTATTGCTACTAGTCGTGCAGGGGAAAAAAAAACATTAGTCTGAAGAAATTCCTGGAGATGAGAGTCTATACTTCAGAGGCCGCAGCTGGAGAGAGCTGCAGAGCGGGCACTGGTGCTGTTCTCATGGTCTCTTAACAGACTTGTTCTGTGTTTACTCTCTTGCTGCTCTTTATCCACTTGGGAACATTGGAGTGACACAGCAAAGCAGGCTTTTTGTGACAAGTTGTTCCTGCTTTTCCTGATGACCGGTCCATTGCTATGTTTTTCTCTGCTGTAGCTCTGTTGTGCCCTCAGGAGATGGTCATCTGTAAAAGAGCTGGTTCCTGACGCTGCCAAGCACTCCTGGTGCTGAGCCCATCCCACTCACTGCCATTGCTTCACTGAAAGAAGGGTTACACCAGCTTTGTGAGTTTGGGATGCACTTCGGAGATGCCTTCAGTGGTGATAGGGTCCATGCAAGTGTTTCAATACACATTTTTAGAAGCACTGAGCAGCTGAAGTTCTCACCCATTTTCTCTGGAATAACAATGACTGAGTGCTTCTGAAAACCTGCACCAATTAGCCCATTTGACGTCTTAAACAGCCTTTGCCTTGACCTGAGAATACAACCACACTGGTAAATATAGCAGACCACCGCTTCTTGTTAGCCCTAAGGGGACAACACAGGCACCCAGCCTGCATTCCTACAGCTGAGACCTCTTCAGCCTACAAACAGAATGGCCTTACCCATTGGCAAGTTGGGCTTGAAGTTGGCCCAAACCAAATCCATGCCAGGGAGTGTGCTCAGCACAAACCCAGCATTGGATGACTCCTCAACAGTGCTCAGACCCTGGGCATGTTCAGCACAGGTTCTTGGAGATAAGGATGGGCCATGGGGAGTCTGCATACTGCAGACACCTCTATCCATATGCAGCATGAGAAAGGCAGGTTGGTCATGGTCAAATTTAAAGGATAAACCACAGGTAAAAATCTCACTGCTTTCTAGAGTTTTGGGAAGGAAAAGGCCTTACACCCAGCTGCCAGAGTAAGGCTTGGCATGGGAGCTCCTCCTTGGGCTATGCAGAGAGCTACTACAATGGCACCAGCCCAGAGTGATCCCAGCTTGCGTGTTGCTGGACCATTTCATGGGTAAAGCAGGCAGATAAGATGCTGAAAAACAAACAGGTGCCTCAGCTGCACCCCTTTGGCACTGACTGCGTTGGCTTTCCTGCTCTTGCTGCCCCACTCCCCTGTTGTGTGGGGTCCTTGCTGCTCCTTTCTTCAGGCCTTTAGAAGGAAGGCAGATCTTGTGGGATAGCTCATATGCTTTTGTATCAAGAGCAATGACTGGTGTTAATCAGGAGAAGTCATAGAATCATCTAGGTTGGAAAGGACCTCCAAGATCATCAAGTCCAACCATTAACCTAACACTGCCAAGCCCACCACTAACCCATGTCCCTTGGCACCACATCTACCTGCCTTTTAAGTGTCTCCAGGGATGGTGATTCAACCACTTACCTGGGCATCCTGTTCCAATGTTTGATAACCTTTTCTTTGAAGAAATTTTTCTTAATATCCACCCTAAACATCCCCTGGTGCAATATGAGGCTGTTTCCTCATGTCCTATTATTTTTGACTTGGGAGAAGAGACCAACCTCCACCTTGCTACAACATCCTTTCAGGTAGTTCATGGGGTAAAAAAGGGAAAATGAACCCCTGATCTCTCAGGAGTCCCAAAACCAGCCTGCAGTAACAGCTGCATCGCTGCAACGCTGCTGGCTTTCTTGCAGACAAATATCAACAGCTGAGTTATCTTCATTTTTAAATGTATGATGGGCTTTTCTGTGAATGTCTTGTTTTGATTGACTATTCCCTGGGTCCAGTTCAATTTTCTATCAACATCAGTCTCAAGTTGGGCCTTGGAGTCTTCTAATGACATCAAGAAGTTACCACAAACTTTAGAGCAAATGAGAAAAAAGAAACTTTGGTGACAGGTTACTTACTATTTTAAAGAGCAAGAACCATCCTCCCTGGTGGGCTGCCCTTTTCTATCTGTAATCTGTCCTAGAAAGCGGATGGGAGATAATTCACTGGCAGATCCCTCCCCTGTACCGATAGGAGGGGTTTTAATTTAGCAGTGCATTAGCTTGGCACTGCAGAGCAATAGTAGAATGATGGCTCCCCTCATGCTCAATGCACTTCCAAGCCCTATTTATAAACCTTAAAAAAAAAAAGGAGATGAGGATTCATTGTCCTTTGGATAAAGAAGAAGAAGAAAAATGGCACGTATGTCTTGAAGTTTCCCTTATTTAATACCCACAAATATTTTGTTCCAATGCACTACCTTCCATCCAAAAATATGTGTAGTTTTCCTGAGGTTAACCTCCTGTTTCTCAGAAAAGAAAAAAAAAAGAAAATAAAAGAAAATTATCACCTCTGCAGATGGGAAAGCAGAGGCAGAAAAAGGGCAAGAGACCTGTTCTGCAGAGCTGGAAAAAGATCACGTCTCTGATTATTAGAGTAGTAATTTGATCACACGTCCTTTAACTTTGAGGGCGGATTAGCTAATGATGCAATTAGCAAGGAAAATACCCATATTGCTTCTTGCAATGTGCTGGGCTAATCTGTCGCTTATTTTTTTATACAGCTGTCTACCTACAGCAAGAATCAACACAATTCAGAATTTTTTTTGTCTACCATATCCTTTGAAGTTAAAAAAAACCTTCATTGGCTCTTTCCCGGAGCCCCAGCATTCAGGGCAGGGCAGGATGGTCTTTGTTCTCATCAGCATGGTAGTGTTTAACACATATGTTAGAAAAATAGACATTTTTTAGTCTTATTTCCTGAAAGAAAACAATTGGCTTTTTATATAAGGTTGTCCTGCCTTGCTTCCTATCAGATCCTCCTTAAAAACTTCTGCGCTTTTTGGCCAGTGTTAACCATGCTTGCTGGAAGTGTTGAGCTCTCAGCAGTAATTACATTCGTATGAGTTTTGTGTAGTTTAGTTAAAAAGAGAGGAGAAACAGAAGATGATGCCACCTGCATGGAGATGTCAGCAAGACTTGGCAAAAAGCCTTTTGGAAATGTGGAAAAAGTTCGGAGGGCCTGGGTTAAACAAAAACCAGCAATCCCAAAACACCAGAAGAACTCATCGGCCCAGCATATTGTCGATGGGTGTTTTTTTCTTGCATTTTGCTGAGAAGGGCCCACTAGTAACTCCTGAGGATAACCTGGTCTATTGGGTTGGGACATACCCATCTATCTTTCCAACCACACTGAATTTAGGAACCCATTCATGTTAGAAATGAGTCAAACCGAAGAAAAGACAAACAAAATACATCTTTGCATGATTCTGATAACTCAAATTTCAATAAGAAAAGGAGGGGTTTTTGTAGATGTGCAAACCTTCTCCAAAACTTCTGAGACCAGAGGGTTCCTCCTCTCAGTCTTGTACTCTCTCTCCTGTGGGACAGACAGACTGGAGAGAGGTAAGGAGTGATTTTTTTTCTTAATATTTCACATTTAACCATAATGGGAGGTGGTACAAAGTGAGACTGGGAGGGTGGATGCTCCTTGGTTTTGACTGAAAGTCTCTGAAGACTGCTTGAAAAACCCCTAATTGGGGTTTCTAATTGGGACAAGGAAACAAATGCCTGTGTAGTAATCCTATTAGAGAGGGAGACTTAAGGCTGGGTATCTGTCACCATGAACCTGTTTCCCCAGGCCTTTGTCGTGCTGACTTCTTAGCCAAAGCCTCCTGCTGTGTATAAAGTATTGTATCATTAGGCTTACGAGCAGAGCAAGGCTGCGTTAGCTTTTCCCATGGTGCTGCCCAGACTGGCTCTGAGCTGCAGATGACATGAGGTCAAACACAGCATCAGCTCACCAAGGTCACCATCTCATTGCCCAGGTGTCATTACAAGGAATGAGCTCTACTGTGTCCTCACCGTAGCCCTGCTTTAGGACTGACGGCCAAAAGGGAGCCATATCATGAATGCCATCACCTGCACGTCCCCACAGAGCGGGGACACAAAAACCCACTAAGGAAACTGCCATCTCCTGACTGAAGTTTTACCTGGAAGCAGGGGCGTTGGCAGCCATTTTGGGAAAACTGCATTTGATGTCCATCACCTGCACTCTGTTTTATGGGAATTTAAATACACCGGATTTGGGTTGATCCTGAGCAAAGTACAAAGAAGAGAAAGGCAGAAGCTCATGTTGCAAGCCAGATGGATCCAGGCAAAGCTGATTTTGAGAGCAGACATGTCTAACAACATTTTATTTTCCTCTACTAGAATTGTATGTCGACTCTTTCTAAGTCCCAATAGCCTGGTTGAAAGTGGTATGTCTTTATCAGACCAGTTATGGCCCTTCTGAAATGTGAGTCTCACAAGCTGCATCCAGATCTTATGCTTTGTCCCTAATTAAAGCAGATTGGACCTTTGGGGAAGGAGGGGCTGCAAACTGTTTCCTAAAGCACTTTCTACTTGAATTTCTTTTTGAGATAATATACCTGGAGGATGATACATCAACTAGGATGGAGACAAGTTTGGATTTGTGCGTCAACTATACTTTCACAGGGGACTGTGATACTTTCTGAGGAATAGTGAGAAATGCAAGAAGCTCAAGCGGTAAGTCCAAGGTAGCCTTAAGGGTTTGACACAGAGGTTTCACTCTTCAGAAACATAAGGCATGAACTTAAAGCCACTGTTAAGTTGCTGACATATTCCTTTTATTTTAGAAATGCTGAGAGCCATTTTCTTCAATCACTTTGGAATGTGAGCTGAAAAAAGCCATTCAGGCTATCCCAGAGGGATAAACTGCCCGTCTCCCCAGTGGAATAAATACCAGTTCAAAAAGAAATGAAATCATCTCTCATCAGACAGGCTCTACAATGTTGTGCCATAGACGTTCTGCTGCCACCTACACAAGAAACCATCAGGCAGGAAATAAGGACACGAAAAACAGGTTTCTGCAGCAGTAAAGCACAGCTGGTTATGGGTGACGCAGGATGACGCAAGCATGAGCTCTGAGGACGAAAATGTAGGTATATCTGAGTCACCTTCCTCCAAGAGCTTTCAGCCTGAATTTAAACATAAAGTTGTCATTTTGTAGTTGCTGTTTTCTATTGCTAAAATTCTTTCTCTGCACATCATCTCACACGTAAATGATACAAGCTGGGTTCATGCTGCTGCTGGGTAAAGCACAATCCTCACCTGCCTCCAGATGGGGCATTTGGCTTGTTCAGGTGATGCTGCTGATGAACAAGAGAGGATATAAAGGGGGGATATAAATGCTCCCTCAGCAGTACACCTGGATGGTGTGAGGTATCCTCTCCCCTGCACAGTTTACTTCCAAGAAAACTGCAGAAAACTCTCTGTTGTTCCTTTTCCCATCACCTCCCGCTACCCTTCAAAATGTATCATGGTTTCTGAATGCAACCCTAGAGCTAAGGCTCTGTCTCTAGGATGGTGGTGAGAAGGTGAAGGTAATGGCCTACCCTAGCTAACACCACAGGACAGCTCAGGCTTCCTAGCCCTCCCTGCAAAGCCCACCAGCTGCATGGCTCTGGAGCATTACTTTGCTGCCCTGGAGGAGAGTTGCCCAAAGGGTCCTCAGTCTCAGAGATAGAGTTGTTTGCCCATTTCATTGCCAGCTTCTCATGTGACCTTTTGTACTTCAGTGCTACCTTGGGGACATGGCTGCTTTGGAGAAGCAGGACGTGCTGAAGAGAAGAAAGGCTGCAGTGTGCAGTAAATGACTGGGTAAGTGCTTGCTTTCCCCTCTCCTCACTCTCAGTGCATTGAACTTACCCACAGTGCCATAAAATAAATGTGCTTTGCCAGTTCTGGCCCTGAGCACCTTCTGTGTAACAGAGTCTCAGTAAGCTGGCTATATGATCATGTTGGGCCAGGAGTGTGGTTGTGGAGAGCAGGGGAAGGGTGTGGATGGGGCATTGAGCACTCCTGTGTATTTGTTCCAATATACCTGAGAAATGAGGGGGTTTCAAATGGATTAGCTGTCCTGGTTGGTGATAAAGTCTAGATCGGGTTGAATACAGAAGGCAATGGGGAAGCTGAAAGCCCTCTTGCATGGTCAGTAGGATAAAAACCTCAATTTGTTTGATTGTTTGAATGTGAGTAATTCGCATGGGCAACCTAATATAACATGTTCATTAAGGTTTTGGCTGAATTGAGTGACTACATTGCAAAACAGGTGTGGAACAAGGTGGCGGATCTTATCCTTATTTGCACCTGCTGTGGATTTGGCCCACTGCAGTAATCATGGAAAGGACAAAATGTAGTTTTTCATGCTTCTCCTACCCCTGTAGCTTCTGAATGGTTTAGTAGATGTACAGCGAACAGCTGTGAAACAAAGCATGTTTCTACCTGCCAGCAGCAAATTTGTGAAGTTGGTGTCTTATGAATGCCAAATTACCCTGAACAGGGAGAATCTGCAGCAGATGTAGAGCAGAAAGAAAAGACCACAAAGCTTGAGGGTGAACAAACAGGTCTAACAGTCATAAACGTTGAAGCCAGCCTGAATTGTTCTCCAGCTCGTTTCCTGAATCTTGGCTTTCCTGGTACTGCCTGTGCCACTTGTGACAGTGTAATGGGATGTACGTGGTGGGAAGGTTGTGCTTCTGAAAGCTTGGCTTTATCCATTTGATAGAAAATGAAAAATGAATCTTAACCAGGGGCAAGCAAAAGTTAATTGGAACAACGCTGCTTGTGTGCTATTCTGCTTGTAGACTGTAACTCACATCAAGGGCTATCTCCCATGGTCACTTTAAGGCATGTGCTGTGCTAAGCAGATTGTGTTATAGTACTTACTCTGCAAGGGAGAGAGCTTAACAAAGGATTTTCATCATGAAATGAATTTTTCATCTCTGCTGAACATATCTGGTGACAAGAGAAATGTAATCATGTGAGGTATCAGCTGTCCTTCTCTACTGCTGGCAACGTGACTTGTGCCTTTCACGTGTTACCTTCTCCCATGCTTTTCTTCTTGGGAGGAAGAAAAATGTATGTAATGTTTTATTTTGGACAGTATAATTTTTCTTTAGGTTGGAAATGGCAATTTCTAGAATGTATCTTGTTGACTTCTTATTCCTTATGAGCTAAAAATGTCACTGGTACATCTGTGTTGCCTTGGGATCTCTAGTGCTTGTTGAATGGATAGAGATGCGGGGACATATTTCTACCATACTACCTTGGAGTTGCACTTGCAAGGGATGGGTGGGCTTTGCAGGGCTTAATGACTATAAGCCTAGTGCTTCCAAAAACTAGCACATCTCTCGCTTTGGGCAGACTTGGGATGGTAAAAAGCTGGCAGTGCCATTTCTAGTTCTCAAAAGTATGTAACAGGAGAGTCCATAAGTGTCCTTTTCCCTTCTGGGTCAGGGAGATGAGCTAGCGTCTGGCTGAAAAGCAGGGAATGATCCAGAAATAATAAGGCTGCCAGCCTGCTGATAGCTCTCCCTGGCCAGCTGCTTGCCAGAAATCAGTTGCTGTGTGCATGTGCTTTGGCTGATAATGACAGTGTATCTTTCACAGTGTTTTCTTTCTGGTGGCTTTTCAGACCCTTCTTCTCCCTCCTCTGTTCTTGCTGTTTGTAGCTGAATTTCTAGCCTAGGGAGCCAGGGGGAAACCGCTTTGGAACCCCCAAGATGGTACCTAATGAGGCAGGTCTGCTCTAGCCAGGTCAGACATCCAAGTACCACATCGCCCTTCTTTCACCCAATCCTAAAATAACAGCCAGTATTCACCAGACCTAAAAAAAAAATAAAAAAAAAAAAAAAAAAAAAAGTGTTTTATATTGGCTCCTATAGACGCCTAACTAAATTGAACTGGCTGGTGGTGTTATACTCTGGGATGTACAACAGTCCCATTTCTTGAGCCTCTCAGGCTGTTTGGTCTGGCAAATATTAAGATAATCCTAAAAATCCTTGCTTCTTAATGAGCAAAGTATATGGCATCTAGATGGAAATTTAATGAGAGGGGGCTGAGGCGCAAAGCTGACAAAGCAGTGACTTCTCCGGTGTGGTGAGCCAGACTGAGACCATCCGGAGGTGCCGAGATTAATGACCATGTTGGTTCTAGCCAAAAGCAAATGGGCATCACTTATGTCATGGGGCTATTTTATTGGGATGCAAATTTCATAACGCTGAACTCTTTGCTCAAGAGAAGCCATGAGCTGAGCCAGCACAACGAATCATTGAATTTTCTGCAATTCCTAACGTGAGCACCTTCCAGGGTCAGGGCTGGAGCAATCCATCTGAGTGTGGAGTTGGCCATCTGATATGATTTAGCAAATAACTCACTGAGGAGGAGTATGGGTTTTCTGTATTTATTTTCTATTTATTTTTTATTTCTGTATTCATTCCCCGCGGACTCCTCCTAGACAAACCAATGTGCTACAAGTCTAGTCAAGGGGTTTGTGTGGTGGTTGGGGAAATGGCTGAGAGGCTGCACCCAGAGGGTGGTGGTCAATAGCTCATTTTCAAACTGGCAACCTGTCACACATGGGTTCCCCTAGGTATCAATACTGAGCCCAGTGTTGTTTAAGACCTTCATAAGTGATCTGAATGGTGGGATCAAGTGTGCCCTGATGAAGCTTGCTGATGATACAAAACTGAGTGGGGGAGTGGCCGCTTGGGAAGGGAGAGCCACCCTTCAGGAAGACTTGGATAGGCTGGGAGAATGGATAAACAAGAACCTTATGAAGTTCAACAAGGACACATGTAATGTCTTGCAACTGGGAAAACATAACCCGGGAGTAGAGCACAGACTGGGGTCTACCTGGTTGAGGAACAACTCTGTGGAAAGGGACCTGGGAGTCCTGGTCGATAAGCAGCTCAATATGAGTGAACAGTGTGCTGCAGTGGCTAATGAAGCCAACAAGATGCTGGGTTGCATCAACAAGGGCATCACCAGGAAAGAAAAAGAAGTCATTATACTGCTCTACTCAATGCTTGTCAGGCCACACCTGGAATACTGTGTTCAGTTTTGGTCCCTGCTAGTCAAAAAAACATATGAAGAAGCTGGAGAGTGTTTCAGAGAAGGTCCATCAAGATGAGCAAAGGACTGGAAAGCCTGCCATATGAGGACAGGCAGAAATAACTGGGTTTGTTCAGCCTTGAGGAAAAGAAGGCTTGGGAGAACTTATCACCATGTTCCAATATTTAAAGGGTGGCTACAAAAAAGATGGAGACACCCTTTTTACAAGGAGTCACATGGAAATGATGAGGGGTAACGGGTACAAGTTGCTCCTGGTGAGATTCTGACTGGACACAAAAGGAAAATTTTTCACAGTAAGAACAATTAGCCATTGGAATAATCTCCCCAGGGAAGTGGTAGGTTCCCCAACATTGGACATATTTACAGCTCAACTGGAGAGGGTGCTGGACCATCTTGTCTAGACTGTGCTTTTATCAAGAAAGGTTAGACCAGATGATCCTCAAGGTCCCATCCAACCTGGTACTCTATTTCAGTTTACAACATCAAGTAATCTGCATATATTGTTGTCAAAATAAAAAAAAAAAAAAAGATCCACTTATAGTAATAAAGGAACCATTATTACCAGGAATTCTGAGTCACCCATGTCCTGATAACTAAAGTCTTACCATTGTAAGATTGTTTTGGTGTTTTTTATAAAGTGATAAAACTTGGGACTTTGGCCTGTTTTGTGTTTTAAAGAACCATTTTTCTGCTAAATTACCTGACCAAACGTGCTATAACCTAGGAAGCAAAAGATCTCTAATGTACATTTGATGCTCATATTTGTTGCAATGTTACTTCTGAGCTTGACACTGGGAAATGAGAGCAAGGGATATCTCTGGTGGCTTCAGAGTTCCCGGGGTGGCAGTTGGCTACCTGCAAGGGGAAGCAATGCCACCAGCAAACAGGGTGAAGAGGGTCATTGAAAGACAAAATAATTTGATAACTTAAAAAATATCTTTTTTAAAATTCCAGCCTGGGATATGAATAGAGTTTGAGGGAGCGACACTGAAAACAAAAGGCAGCTTTAAGACTAGAAGCAAGGAGTTGAGGTGTGGTGCCAAAAGTAGAGGGGTAAAGGGGGAATGCAAAGTAGAAACTGGTCTTCGTGCACTGAGTTAGTCTGGAAAACTAGTGGGTGGGACAGAAAGGTATGTGCTAGAGTGCACTCATAATTGGTGAGTCATCTGCTCTCAGCTACAACTGCTGCAGCTCCATCACCAGTCTGGCCTTGGCCCCTGATGTTCCTGCCTTACTGTAGCCATTTGACTCTAGCTGACATTAAATTTAAAATAAATTTAAAGAAAAAATGCAGCAATGAAGCTGGACTTGATGCATACTGAATGTTGGCCTTTCAAGCCTACTATTATGAAAAACAATTTAAAAAAAAAAAAAGTAGATTACTTATCTGGTGTTGACTCCCATCCCTGAGACATCCATACCAGAAAGTAGATAACCCCTTGTCAAAGGTCCTGTCTCGTTAGTCAGACATTGTTAGGAGTTTAAGATTAGCCTTTATTTACTCCAGACTGCTCAGATCTTGTTGGGAAATGGCAAGAGAGATCAGACAAGAGGATCAGAACAGTCCTCTTTGGTCTATTCGTCCTGTATGAGTAGGGAGTAATTATCTTCTCCATAAGCCTTTCTTGGCTTTAGACTGGGTTAAAAAAAAAAAAAATAATCCCCATAACATCAAAGTTAATGAAGTTACTAATGCATTTAAGAAATAAAATTGCTCGACATAGGGTCAAGTGAGTCAGTTCTCCGTGTCCTGGTGGATGGGGAGGGAGGGCAGGGGGAGGCAATGCTCTGGCACACTCTTGTCTGGGCAATGCCCAGCCACAAAAATCGCTTCAGTATTTCTGAAAGGCACTGAAGTGTGTCTTGTACATGGCTTCATGTTCTCAATGCCTAATTAAGCACAAGGTCTACAGTTTTGTGGAGATGATCTATGGGTCTGTGTCTGAGTTGTAGCGCGTGTCCATTTCTTTTAAAGGTTTTTAGTTCCATAAATTAAGTCACTATAGTTTTATACATGTTAAAGGAAGTCATTTAGGTGCAGCAGGTCATTTCCAGAAACAGAGGTTTCTGTGGCAGGAGTCGGGGGTCTTTTTGGTTCTCACAAGGATTAATCTGCTCTTTTACAGTGATAATCCTTCCATCTAAGCTGACGTGAGAATCCTAACCACCTTTCTATTACGCCCCATTACCCAGATACATAAATCTGGTCAGAAAAAAATCGGCTTCCAGCAGCTATGATTCATTTTTGATGCAAGCAGAGTCCATGCAGGTTTGACATGAGGTTTCAGCAAGGTAACAGGAATTAAAGGGCACATCTTAAGCTGATGAGACGTTTGGATATCAGGATTCTTAACATTACAGTGTAAATAATCTCTTACCACTCCATTAAATGAGAGGCTTTCAGGGCATGCAGCTATTGTTAATGACTGCCTCCTAATCCTGCCTTTCATGGCGTGCTAATTCAAGGTCTCACAGTGCTTTTTGCAGAATGCAACTATTTTCAAGTTAGGACTGCACAGGGAAGGGGATGCTAAGCTGAAATGCAAAATGAAAGGCCAGCATGTATAATGAACCCTTGCTGCCGTTGCTCAGTGATGCTTATTTACCCTACTCGAAGATAAAGCTGCTGTGGAGGGAGGAGGAGGAAAAATCCTTTCCCAGCTTTAACCAGAAAAGAAGAGGAAAGTGTGTTGCTAGCAAATAGGAATGTCTCTATTAGTGGCACAAAGCTAACTTCAGAAGACCTGGGTTTTGGAAGGATGTTGATTTGCTCCTGTAAAAGCTTAATTTTAGGCACTATCAGCACTCACAGTAAGGGTTGTTGTTTTCTCTTGTGAAGAAATTAAATAATTATGTAAAAACTAGTTAAACCCAGCAAATATTTGCAGTGACTGAAAGCAGTGCAACACTGGAAGAAAGCTGATAAATGGCGTTAATTTAAACTTGCAATTAAAGAAAAAAAAATCTCTTCATTTGATGCTTAGAATGGTTTCACACAGATGGTCAAAACTGACAGCACATCTTGAGGATATTCTTTGCCATACAGTGACAATTGCTGGGCCCTTCCTGCTGGAGGAAGATGAGATAACTTTATCCCCTCATCATGCTAAGATGCAGCACTGCTTTTCACCTTTCAACAACTCCAGCTCTTGCTGATGTGTGATACTGGGGCTGCAAAGCTCTGGCTGCAAAGGTGTCCTCCTGGGTGACAGTAGTGCTGGGTGGGATGCTTCTGGGTGCTGGGCTTTGCAGGTTTGTGTAAGAAACTGCTTGTTCCTAAGCCCAGTTACTGGCTGAGAGGTTTTATTTGGATGTTTGTCAGTTAGTTTCTGTGCGTCATGTATTTTAATTACTCAGATGATAAAGCAAAGCTTTTACGATGTTCTAATCTGAAAGCTAAAAGCACTCTTTTAATGCGGGGGTAGAAGCAATTTGCCAGTCCAGTTGCTGTGGTCCATCTCAGGGCTTGCAACAATGTGCCTGTGAGGTGTTTTGTTTGTTACTGCTATGATGGTCCCACTGGACAAGAGACCCCCATCCTTGCTGGGGCATCTAAAGGAAGTGGAAGGAAAAGACCTCAGAGTCATTTTTGGATGAAGGTGCTCTTTCACTGATGCCAAAGGAAAGGGAATCTCCTGGCTACATCTGCAAAACCCTAGTTTGTGGGGGATGAAAATGGATGATGATGATGAATGAATGAATAATGAAGATGGAAAACCCATCTCTGTTTTATGTGCTTTGAACAACAAGGAGTATCTTACTTTGCATGTACAACAAGGAGTACATGCAAAATGCTAGCTCATTAACTACCAAAATGAAGCTTATTCAGGCAGTTGTCTTTCAAGGGCGTCAGTCTGCAAGAGAAAGCTGTACCAAAATTGACCACTGCCACTCAGTTATGCAGTTTGGGGTCAGAGTTATAATCAGTGTTTCCATTAAAACACCAGTTCAGCCCAGTTTGACTAGAGCCTGCAATTCCCAGAGGATGTACAGCCTTCTCTTCAGCTGTTCACTGGTTACCTTTCTGGCAGGGTCTTGCTTATTCCTCTTCAGTAATGCTGGGCAGATACAAAACCTACCTTTGCCGTAGGAAAAGGACATGGAAACATGGTGAGGATGGGCAGACATTGCACTTGTGGCTTTTCCCAGCACAAGAAGCAGAAATGTCCTCTCATTAACTCCATAAAGAGCAACTAGTTGGAGGCTGGAGGCGTATTTGGAAGAAGCATAGCTATATGTTTGCTCTAGTCTTATATTTTTCCTGAGGCATCTGTTTTCAGCTTTGTTAGAGATTTGTAAGTCGGGCTATGTGGATGCTTAAGTAGATTCAGCTCTTAAAGCCTTTGGATAGTATCTGCTTTTGGTTTTGGTAAGGATCTGCAGAGCTTTTTCTGCCTCATGTTAGCTATGAACTCTCCATAGTAGTAGTATCCAGAGTAGTCTTTTAAAATAGACCTTGATGATAGGAACAGACCTAGTGCCTTGTTTGTTCACTATTGATAAATCTACTGCAAGTGAATTCCCAAATCCCACTGTAAATAGGTGCTTACTGAGATCTTGTCCTTTGGGTTTCGGTTGTGGGGAGAAGGGTATGTGAAAAGCAAGTAGCTCCAAAGCAAACAAGCTAACCTCTTGCCTGTTCAAGAGTTGGATAAAGCAAAGCTATGCCTGTGTTTTAACCAATAATCTTAACTTTCTGTTATTGAGTGAACCATATGGATAAAGACTTGGTGTAAAGTTTAACAGTCTACTATGTCACGGGCTAAGAGCACACCGCCAAAATGGAGAATGGCCAAATATAGACTCATTGGAGAGGGGGAAATAAAAATGGATCTGGCATTCCATCCTGGCCTGGTCACCTGCCAGCAAGGTCTCTTCTGGGTGACATCCTACAGGAATGGAGGTCGCAGAGACCCCTTTGCCACTTATGGCTCAGACAGAGATACTGCAGTGGCGTGTGCTTGGCCCAAGAGGATGGACCCTGGCTGGAAAAAAGTGCCTAGAACTAGTGAGACCTTGTCAGAGATAATCGTGTGTGTTTGTAAAGCCACATCACGTGGTATTTTACAATAACCATGAGGACTTTGGTCAAAGATGTCACTGAGCAGTGCCCAAGGAAGGGCAGTCCAAAATATGGAGGTGGACAATCAATATCGTGTATTGGGACAGCAGCACCAGGTGACAGCATCAGCAGTGATTTTAAGCCTTAAACCCACAACAGTGTCTCACCAGTAGCTGCTGTTCAGGGGAGCTGAGCTTTAGCTGTAGACCTGGAAAACCTTGGAGGCTGGCTTGGTTTTTATTCTAAAGATGCGCAACTTTGCATGGAGCAGGAGGCTTCTTGGACCAATTTCTTGGTGTCTGTGTTTGTTTGGATCAGAACCAGAGGTACCAGCATTGTGTGCAAGGCAGCAAGTCTTATGTTTCCACCCCGTACTTACAGTACATTTAGTCAAACCTACAAAAAATATGGCAGGGAAACAACACCGCTGACCAATTTCTCTGCCTTAGTGATGCTCAGCTGGAGTGAAGAGAAATTCCAGGATCAATAAAAACCTTTATTTAGAAACCCAAGGCTAGAGGAGAACGAGCAAGTGCTCTGCAGAAGGCAGGAAGGCAGAAAGGGTTAGAGAGAGTGATTATAAAATGTGGAAAATTACACTCAACCTTTAGAGACTGGGGTGCTATGTCAGGAGTTTAATCATCCATCCTATTTTCAGCACTGTGTTTGGATTAAAAACTCCCTCAATAGAATGTCCTGGGTAAATAAGGCTGGGTCAGGGGCACGTTTTCCTCTCAGTGAGTGAGTTAAATATAGAAACATGTTTTTCACCTTTAGAGGAGAGCTTTTTCGAAGGAGGAGGCATGGGAGCTCTGGCCCCACTCACAAGTATAGTGCCTGTTGTACGTCTCACCCTCTACCTTTTTCTCTTTCTTTTCTTTGGTTTGGTGTTTGGTTTTTTTAAAAAAAATGTTTTTTGGGATTTGTTTGTTTGTTTTAAGTTCCAAAGGTTTTTTTTTTAAAAGCTTTTCTGTGCTACAGATTCAGACGTGAGGTCTCCCTTCATTAGGGGCTGAGGCAGGGCTGTGCTGCAGCCTCCAGCGCCTGTGACAGGTTGGATAACTCATGGCAGTGTACAGGAGGTGAAGGTCACAGGAGGCTGTTGGGCTTCTAAAATCAGTGGTGAAACGTTTCTCCTCTCCCCTCACCTCACAAAATGCCCTCCGGTGAGAAAAGGAGGCAAAAATGTTTTCCTGGAGTGCATTACCATGCATCATAGTCAGGGACAAATACGTTGGCAGGGAGAGGAGCAAAGAGCAAAGCCCTGTGTGCTTCAATTTGGGGCAGCTTCAACTGCTGCCTCAAAACACTGGACTGCCATTCCCTGCCTCTCTGAGGTGAGTATCAAACAGAATGGAAGGGTATCCAAGAGAACAGACCCAAATCAGTAGTCAGGATTCCAGACTCTCATTTTTGTAATTGCAGGGTGAGTTACCTTGGGGTTTAATTGTGCACTGTGATGTTGAATCACTAAGGATCTGGTGAGCAGTCACTGTGGAGGGGGAGCAGTACTCTTCAGTGCTGACTCCATGAGAGGATCAGCAATATCACCTCTTCCAAATTGCTTTTTTATTTCATCTTATCGGCTCTCCTTACATGCAGCACAGCTGATGGAGCTAACCAAGGAAATGCAGCAAACAGAAAAACACAGCTTGCTGCTCACTGTGGAGAACTTTCCTCTTGTAGCCCTGTCTGGGGCTCCATCCCTGGTTCCTGCTCTGTTAGAGCCTGGTCTGGCACCTTCTGAATAGCAGGAGGTTTATTTGAACATTTATTGACTGGAGTGTAAATCCTCCCCAACTGCCACAGACACTTCTGAGGTAAACAAAACGGAAGTAGTGAATTTTGAATTTGTCACACAATGCTGGTGTTAAGGAAATTGAGTCACTTCGTGCTGCAGCCTCTCGGGGTCTGAGCAAGGCTTTCCCCTCTGACTGACCACTGCAGCACCTTCCTGCAACAAGCATCTGTCTCCCTGCTTCATGCTTCCCAGCCAGCACAATCCCACTTTCCTGGTCACAGCGTAGTCTAAATCAGAAATTCACCACGTTCCCACAAAACCAAACTGTGCTGGGATTTGGAATTTGGCCATACCAGCACATAGAAGAGGATGCAGTGGTGGATGGCAGTGTAGCAAGTCCTGGAGCGTTGATGCATCAGGACAACCTGCACGGAGCAGTGCTGAGATACTGCGTGTCTGCTTAACAACAGGATTTTTCCTTTCAGAGAGCACATCCTAAATATTCAGCACACAAATTATTGCAATGAAAGATGACGACAACAACAACAAAATCTCAAAAGCTGTTCCTCTGTTGTTCAAACAACAAAAAAGAGAAAGCCAAACTACAGAGTAGCACTCCAGGGTCGTGTTATTCATTTACGAGGGGAAATGAAGAGCCATGAAGCCTTTCAGTGAGCTCGAGCATTTACTGTCGTGCATTTCAGGATGTGAGCTTCCATGCCTTGAGATGAGAGTCTCACCGAAGGACACGTAGCTGCACTATTGCTGCCTGGATTTCTCCTCCACAGGACTCCAGGAGCCACAGCCTGACTGGCTCCAATTGCAAAGGATCCTGCAGGAGACCCCAGTAAAGGAGGGAATCCCCTCTTTCCCCTCTCTGGAGACAGCTATAAGGCTTGTCTTAATATGACTCCTCTAAAAATCACTCACAAATTGTTTTTCCACACAAAGCACTTGTGTCCCTTTATTTTCTCTGTGCCAACAAGGAATTTCAGCCTCCAGATTACAGAGCAATGGTGTGTGTCATCTAGACACATCTTTCCTCAGACAGATGAGAGGTCCAGAAATGTTTTAAAAACTTATCAGCCTTTCAGTGACAATTCTGAGAGCTATTGAAGGGGGAAACTGCTCCAAGCAGTAGATTGCCAAGGTGACAACATGCACAGCTGTGGATTTATTCAACTCATCAGAAGATGATGGAAAGTGGGGAAACTTGCAGGAAAGTGGGGAAATTGAAATCTGCTGCTTAACAGGTGATGAGAAATCCTGTGATACCAGTCTGCCTTCCTACCAGTGGGGAGGTGCCCCAGGAGGAGCATCACCCATGGATATCTCAGTTTGCTCTACCTGCATCTGCTTCCAGGAGGGAAGGGCCTGAGTCTGCTGCTGCTTCTGCAGTGAACAAATAGTGCTCTCCCTAGCTGATAATTTCTCTGCTTCAGCTGATAATGTGTCTTGTGGCTTTGATTTTTCATAGAATTAGGGGATCAGACTGCTTCTGAATCATTTTTTATGCTGTGCATTTGCTGCCAACTCTTCTGGCTTATCAGGAAGCCAGCCTTCCTAACATTCATTAGTAACAGGGTAAAACCTCTCTGCCCCCATGGTCTTCTGGTGAACAAACCCACTACTTTGATTTGGAGAAATTCCCTTTGACTGAATAGCTGTCAAGTTGAGTGCTTTATTGAGATGACAGAGTAAAGGTTGCTTTTGGGGTATAGGCAGCTTTGAAGCTGCAATGTCTGCAAACTTCAGTCTTTAAATGAGACATCCAATGCAGTCCTTTAATCCTCTTGGTTTTCAGATGTTGTGCATCCAAGAAGAGTTAAAGGCAAGTGGTGAGTTGTTGTGGCTCAATGCAGAAGAACCATGAGAAACTAATTCTTCTGTTCTTGCCCATGTGTTACTTGAGGATTTGTCATGTCAGAGAAACCAGGCAAAGCTGAAGTTCACCTCCATCTTCAAGAGTCCTCAAATCTGGACTCTTGCCATTTCCAGAGTAATTCAGGCTGTTCTGGAACCTTTCTGGCACAGAGGAGAGGAGCACACTTCGGTTTTCTCTTCTAGCTCCTGGACACTAATAGTAAAACCACATGCATAATTTGAAAGCATATGAAAATATATGATTACAAACACAGCTTGTCATTTCAGCTTTGAGGCACCTCCTCAAAGTTAGTCTGTTTTCTGGGTAAAGTTTTTGCAGGAGCAAATCACATGCAGTAAGAGCAACATGCCTGGGGCTCAACATGTGCACAGACCAGCTGTGAAATGCGTCTGCAGTGAGTTTGACAGTTCTCAGAAGCTAAATACTTTGCAGAAGACTACAGATTAAACTTTGCACAGATTTTTGTTAATAGTTCATTCAAAAATGTTTTTCATTGGCTTGCATATAATGTCTAGGCTGTCAGACCAGTATATACAGATTTGTAAGAATTTCTGGCTAAGGATTATGCTTATGAACCAGTGAGGTCCTTATATTCAAGCATCTTTCCTTCTGTTGACTAAATGGTGATGCTTTGCACTGCGGAGGTGTGATTTGTGCAGAGATGGGGTCTCGTTTCTGAGTCCACTTGGGCATAGAGGCTCTTGCTGGAGGGGGCCTAATTGCTTGAAAGATCATGAGAGTTTACATTTGGAGCAGTGCCTCGGGAACTGATGAGGATCAGCAGAGCTTTACAGGAAAATCTGCCCAGTGCCCATTCGCATTTGTATGCCTTTAGCAAAAGCTATCAAGTTAATGCTAATTTAAATTCTCACTTAGACATCTGTAGGTATAATTGCATAAAGCACTGTGCATTAAATTGGTTCCAAATCCATGTGTGGAGGTAGTCTTCAGAAAGACTACATATGTTAGCCTATTTCCAAAATACACTGGCCACTGAAAATCCAAAGCTACCACGTGTCCTTTTTTTTTTTTTTTTTTCTCTTGATAACATAATGATCTAAATTTACACTGGCTTTGTTATGTCCTGGTATCAGTTCATTTCCTACAGATGGCCTGTCAATGTCACTGGAAAGAAAAGTCCCTCATATTTTTATGAACCATTTTGCTGATAATTCCAAACCCATGGATTACACAGGTTGATCATGTTGGATAAATAAAAGCTCAAAAATCCAACAGAGACTACTTAACTCTCGGTTGTAACAGGCTGTAATTAAAAGCTACTGCTCTGTAAGTGCCTGGGACTGGGTAGAAGCCTGAAGGCAAAGCAGGTCAGCCAAAGCCACCCTGAAACCTGCATGGAAAGCAAAGCCAACAGGCAATTCTCACCTGCATATACCTTGTTCTTATGGTGCCAGAGTTGGGGGTTTTATTTCATTATGCAAAGCCTCCTCTAAGGAGAAATAATTCCTGTCACTTAGAGGTCCCAGGGAGAGCTCAGTGTAAGTGTGTCCACTTGTTTCTCACTCCCTAGCGATAGCCATGTCTGGGATTCTGCTCTGGTAGAGAAAGCTGTCTTTGGTCAAGCAGCAACTGAAGCAGCTCAGCCTGCATGCTGCTGCTCTCAGTGCTGAGCTCTCTTAACACTGTATTAATTTTTTTTCTCCTTTTTATGCACGCATATAATTGAAATTTCTCTTCAGGAGGAACTTTATTACAATTAAGTTCATAAATGATCAACTGAAGTAAACCCTGAAATGTTCTTTCACTTGATTTAATAATCCTTGCCGAACACATATGTATGCCAGGTTTTTAGCTTGGTCTTCAAAACGTGTGAGCTTAGTCTTGTAGAAGGATCTGTCTATACATGCCTCTCCACTTCAGTTTTGGGCCCAGTCCTGATTTCAGACAAGTTTAGCTACAGAGCCAGAATCATAAATATACCATGTTTCTGCATGGATTGTGGAAAATAAAGGGCAGGTTTGGCCACAGGGAAGGTGCTGGGTCCCAGTCAATTCTTGCCTGCTGGCCACAGGGGCATCCTTTGGGGTCTCTGGGAACACTCGCACCTAGGGCAAGAGATTGTGTTGCCAGCACCTCCTGCTGGGCTGCACTCCCAGCTCTTCTGTTAAGTGATTTTTGAGGCTTATCTGCTTTTACTGGCCAAAGATTCTTCTTCTGAGACACCTTCTCCTTCTATTCTAGAGTGAGGTAGAGTGTACCCTCAGCAAGTTTGACAATGACACGAAACTCGGTGGTGCGGTCAACACACTGGAGGGAAGGGATGCCATCCAGAGGGACCTGGACAGGCTGGAAAGGTGGGCTCATGCAAATTGCATGAAGTTCAACCAAGCCAAAGGCAGGGTTCTGCACCTGGGACATGGCAGTCACAGGCACAAATACAGGTTGGGTGGAGAATGGCTAGAAAGCAGCCCTGAGGAGAAGGACTTGGGAGTGCTGGTGGATGAGAAGCTCAACATGAGCAGGCAATGCGCACTGGCAGCCCAGAAAGCCAACCACATCCTGGGCTGCATCAAGAGAAGCGTGGCCAGCAGGTCACAGGAGGTGATTCTACCCTTCTTCTCTGTGCTTGTGAGACCCCACGTGGTGTACATGTCCAGCTTTGGAGTCCTCAACACAGGAAGGACATGGATCTGTTGGAATGGGTCTAGCGGAGGGCCACAAAGATGATCAGAGGGATGGAGCACCTCCCCTATGAGGACAGGCTGAGAGAGCTGGGGTCGTTCAGCCTGGAGAAGAGAGGACTCCACGGAGACCTTATAACAGCCTTTCTATATTTGAAGGGAGCCTAGAGGAGAGCCGAAGAGGGACTCTTTGTCAGGAAGGGTAGTGACAGGGGCAATGGTTTTAAATTGGAAGAGGAGGGATTTAGATTAGATACTAGAAAGAAATTCTTTCTTGTGAGGGTGGTGAGGCTCTGGAACAGGTTGCACAGGGAAGTCGTGAATACCCCATCCCTGGAGGTGTTCAAGGCCAGGCTGGATGGGGCTTCAAGCAACCTGCTCTATTGGGAGGTGTCCCTGTCCATGGCAGGGGATTGCAACTAGATGATCTTTAAGGTTCCTTCCAACCCGAATCATTCTTTGATTCTATTTCTTCCAGGTCCCATCAGGTTTCACAGTCTTACATGTTTTTAAATTGCTTCTTTGACATTTGAAACTGTTCCCCTTCAAGGCTACCTCCTAAACCTCAGCTCTTCAGAAAGCCCCAAGGGGACAGCTTTTGCCAAGGATGATGCTGTTCTGGGTTTGTGGGTGAAGCATAAGGTGTTGATATCTGTCAGTGAACAGTGTGTTCAGAGAAGTGCTCAGTCACTTTTGCAGGGGAGGAATGAGTCAGGATACGATAAGTCACTAAACCTTCACTTCCAAATGTTCCTTGAGACGTAACCAAATGATAATAGTTTTATTCCTGTATATGTCTTCCCTCCCACCACATCACTGCTGCTTTAGAGTATGATTTCTCTTGGTAGCTCAGTCTTGTTTTACTTGGATATTTATGCTCACCTTTCCCATATCTTTAATGGTTCTTTTTAAAATTTTGGTATTGTGTATAATTCTTGTTTTATAAAACCAAAAGGCAGAGCTGAGCCGCATGTATCTGGGAAGGAGCAATGGCTGGTTTTGGAGGAGGCCCTCTCCAAGGCTGAAAGGAGTGTCCAGTCTCTGCAGACAGCTTTTTGATGGATTTTGGTATTGTGGGGATCTGGAAAGAGAGCCAGTCACTTGTTCCTAGTTGGATCAGTTGTTCTTATAAACTGTCTTTCAGTTCTTCAAAGTAGTTTTAGATTTATCCCCATGTCCTCCAGTCTTTTTCTTCCAGTGTTTCCTTATTCAACCTTCTTTTCCCCAGCCGTTACCTACTAACATCTCTGCATTGATGTGATGGCCAATAGCTCCAGGCGACACCATTCAGGTGTTCTTCACCAAGATGCAGCTCTGGCATTACAGCGTTAAAATCGGCCACGTCTTTTTTCCCTTCTCTGATAATGATGATGTAGAGCAACGTGCGGGTGAAACACATGGCAGGGAGAGGATTTTTGTCTGCTCGTATGGTTTGATGTTTAATACATGAGGCAGCATGTATTAACCCACAGCACAACCCCAAGCACTTGATCACAATGTCAGGGTAAGCCACAATAGAGCATGTTGACAGCAACACAGCAGCTACATGACAACCAGAATCAACCTGATGTATGGAAGGGTTTAATACCTCTAGCAGAGACACTGCAACTGAGCTGAGCCCCAGCCTGGGTCTAACTTAATCCCTGATCTGTGGGAAACATTTTTGTGTGCTTTCCTGGAGGCTGGAGTGGTCAGAGATGTTGCTCTTGAAGAGTGCAGGATGACAGCTCTGCGCTAGAACTCACTGAGCTGCCTCCCCAGTAAGTGACATGTTGATGAAAGATTGAAAAGAAAAAATATTGTAATGTCTTTGTTAGCCTTGCTTAAATCAATTGGAAGAGAGCCTTGCTTAAGCTGGCTGGTTTTGACTTGCTTTTTTTAATAAAAGCAAAATGTTTTCACTTTATAAATAAATATGCTATGAAGAGGGAAAAGGAAAGGAAAGAAAATTTATTAGTTAATATTTGACTTTCTGTTTCTAAATTCATAGATGGAAGGTCCATATACTGCTTTGTTTAATATCATTCATATCTGACACAGACCATTAATGAGCCATTTGTTAATCTTTTGTCAGCCATCTGCATTAAGAGTGTTTTTGACCAAATGACACTCCCAAAAGAAGGAATGCAAGAAAGGAGTTAAACTTGCTGGCAGGAAAGGGAAGGCAGGAACCAAGCAGCAAACAATTGGCACCTGGGCTCCATTGAAGACTAAAAGTGGAAAAAAAAGGCTTAATTGAAAAATCTGTCCATTGTGTGTGACTGCTAGCCTCCAAGGGAAACAAACAAACACATTCAAAGGGGGAAGAAAAAAAAAAAAAAGCAAAGGATTGGAAAATCCTGTGCTGCTCTGCAGACTTGGCGTGTTTAACTCTTCTTGTCCAAGGCTATGAGTGGAAGTATCTGTCATAACTAAAACACTATCTCCTTTGTTAATACATTCAGTTGTATGAATAATTCCTTAACTCCTCCTGGCATCTTTCATCACCAGCTGGAGCTTCTGGGGTCTTCCCAGGCAGTGTTGGATGCATGGAAAACTCTGATCGTGGTGGGTTAGGATGGAGGGATGGTCCTTGATTTCTTTTCTGTCTCACAGGGTTCATAAAAATATGGATCTGTGTTTTCCCGCTCATGTCAGTGTTGTTTGGGAGGTCTCCACAAGTTGCCTAGGAGTGTTTTCAATACATTTCTATTTTAAATTAACTTTAATAATAACTTTGTCTAGAGTTTGCAGATTTCTGCTGCAGAGCAGGGCAATGGGGGCTTGGTTTGCTCCCTGACATCAAACCCCAACCTTCCTCAGCAGTGAGTTGCTGAGACCTGCTTGAAGACAGTTTGGGAATCCTCATATATTATTCCTGAACCTGATCCATACTGAGGATGTCTCTCTCACGGCAACAAGCCTGATGCTCTCTGGTGTGTGCACACTTTGCTTTTTTTTGATTATTGGCTAGGAATAGTGTCTTATTTATGCAGGGCTTGCTGGAATTGCTGCTTTGATAAATATTGGATAAGCTAGGCCTGTTGTGGCTTCTTTGGACAAGCAGCTTTTGTGCCAAGGCTCTAAGTAGTGCTGGGTGGCTGCAAGGTGTAATTTCATTGAATTATCATATCCAATTTTATTTTGCAGAGCACATAGGTGTTTCAGCCCAGATGTCTACCATGTGAAATGTCTTAGCCCTAATGGCATTGGCAAATGTCACCTCCGGCTCAAATTGCTGTGGGCTTCAGCAGGCAAAATGCTATTTGCAACAAGGTATAAGCCCTGAGTCCTCAAAGAAGTCAGTTCTTCACATAACACTGCAGATGTCCCTCCTGCTGTTTATTCTGCCTGTTAACTTGTCATTTATCCATGCTTTGGATTGCTCCCCATGCATTTTTATACAGTTATGTTTGAATATGGCTGATTTGCCAGCTTTTTAAATGTGGCTCTTTGGGGTGTTTCTCTATGTTTAACGTTGCTGTTGAAAAAAGTCTAATGTGGATAGTGTCAAAGGCTAATGATGGAGCTAATTTTAGACTATTCATAGTTAAGAACTTAAGACTTTCCCTTCCAAATTTGGCAAAATGAACATGAGGCAATTGGGTTTGTGTGCTGTAAGGTATCTCTAGCAATTACTTCATTGTGCAGTGAACTACATTGTTTCGAGGGCACAGTATTTTTTTTTTTAAATATAATATCCATTTTGGTAGTATGACTTATTGTTTCAGAGGCTTTTTGTGATACAACCTAGAAGAGATTCTTTTATTTTGCTTTTTCCTCTGTAATTTTCCCTTGGCAGTGCTGAAACAGTTGTGCTGATTCTGAGGTTTCAGTGCATGAAACAGTGGTGGTGGAGGGTTGCTATTATACCAGATTTCTCTGGTTGTGTTTGGAACTGCTGCAGCATTTTTGTGACATTCAGGCATTTGTCTTATTTCTGATCCACTAAGGTCACAAGCAGTGGCATAATTTCAGAGGATAAGAAATCTCCATGCATATGCCCTGAAGGGATGCTGCCCTCGAGGCACTAGAAAGTGCCCATCCCATGTCGGAGCCCCAACAATATCTCCATGTTTCTGTGCAGGGGTCTGCTGCTACATCCTTTCTTAACTTGAGACCTCCCAGGATTTGAGCACTCCCCAGAAACTCAGAAGCCCTGGGTCTCGGGCTTGCTCCATAGAAAGCACCTTAATTTTACATTGTGTTATTATATTTTAGATCTATCTGTGATGCCCCAAAGCGGCAATATCTTGGCCATATTTTCCCTCTCTTTCCAGTCTAGCACCTTTAATTATTCTGCAATGGGTGCCAAAGCCCTAACGGGAGAGCCTTCTCCTACCTCAAGTGTTCTGCAGCTTGGGGTGGTGGATAGGAGTCCCCTGGAGGGTTTCTGCTGGGGTCTCTCCTTCTCTGGTCAATGCCCTGATGGCTGGATGGGCTGATGGAGCTTTCTGTCCTCTAAACAAGCTTTCAGAGGTGTCATGCTTGTTGAAGAAAGCACCTTGGTGCCTTTGCCTGGCAATCTCCATGCTGTTGAGATGCAGGCATGGTGGGAGTGGGTATGTCTGTAGAGAGGAATAAAAGGTTTTTCCATGGACTGCAGCTAGGAAAACTATCTAGTTTGCTGTCCATTCAGAGAGCTAGTTGCTGGCAGTGCTACTCCAAGGGACTTTTTTCTCATCTATCTTTAATAGAAAGCGCATAAGCCAGAAGTTCGACTTGCTGCATTACAGAGATATGTCACCTGCCAGTGACTGTAGTGCTCTTTGCAGACTAGCCCCAGGCCCTGCTCTAACATTATCATCTTTCATATTGTTAACAAAAATAATAGTGCCACTGTGTCAGGAGTTCAACTGTCTGGCTAAAAAGCAGCCTGCAGAGCCGTGGTACATGCCTGCCTTTTTACTGTAATCTAAGACTTTTTGCCACGTTGAATTATGAAAGCACTGCTGGCAGAGGCAGCACCACAAGGCTGTCATGGAACTGAAAGCCCTGCTCTTGTTTCCCGAGCCACGGATTTAATGCCTATTCATGTCACACATAAAGCAGGTTCAAAATCAGGTCCATAACTATGCATCCCCATCGCAGAGTCACTCCATGTCTGGAAAAGCATGGAAGAAGCCCAGGCACTGGACAGCATGAGTGGCATGGTCTGCAGTGCTTGAGCACAGCTGGGAAGGGGAGAAGGGTTTAATTGTTTGCTGAAGCATCTGCTATGCCTTGTGTCCCTCTAGTTGGTACCATCAGCTCCTTATCAGCCAAGATTTTACCTTGAACTTCCAGAAAGGTGTTGGAAGGATCCATCCTCATTGGGAGGATGATGTTATTAGAAAGGCTTTTAAGTAATTATATTCAAGCTTTAAGATTCTACAAGAAAAAAAAAAGGATATATTCACATCTGCTTCGGTGTCAGACACAGCTCGTTCCTGTTGCTGCTTTAGGAAATTGCTCCATTGGTCCTTACAGGGCATTGCCACTGCCTTGAGGAGGAGGCCAGGGCAGGACTGAGCTTGGTGTGAAGGCAGCAATGACCCTGCCAGCACAACAGCAGATTAACATTTCAGAGGACATGAGTGAGTAGTGACTTTGTGGAAGATAAAACCAGCCAATGTCCCACATGCTCCCATAAATGCTCCTCTATCTGCTTCTTTCGTGCGACGAAAAGGCAGCTCTAATCTGTATTCATCTCAAAACCAAAACAAGTGGGAAAATGTATCAATTTGATATTGTACTTATTTGCATTAAAAGTAAAGGATTCTCTCTTAGGATGCAGCAGCGGCGCACAGTGTGCAGCCCGAACATGTATTATTAACACCATCTACTTGGCTACAGCTCTAGAAAACAACATGAAAAGGCAGTTAGAGTTGAGCTTATGGGTAAAGCACACCATGGGGATGCTCCAGCCCTGAGAAAACGCACACTCAGGAATTTAAATCCAAACCTAAATTTAAGTTGCTAACATCTTAAGGAGAAGCACAAAAACGTTAAGACCTAGGAATGCAAAAATAAGCAACTAAGCCATGTTAACTCTGCCCTGAAGTAGTTACAAGTGGAAAAGCTAATTTGGGATTATTCTCTTTCATTATTTAGTTTCCAACTAAATTGACTTAGTCATGGTTACTTGTCTGATATGAAGAATTAAGGAAGAATTAAGGCTCTTGGCTTCAATCACAAAATTGAAGAATTGAGGCTGTTGCCTTTAATAATGAAGTTGAAACAAAAGTAGTTTCCAGCCTCAACTACCTGAAAACAAGCTCATTTTTGAGATTGTGGTTCTTGCTATCTCTCCCTAATATTATATTACACCTTACGCTCTCTTCCTCTTTTATGATACTCTCTGGTGTGCCAGTACTTATTAAAGAAGAAATGAGAAGTTCATACACAGAGGATTCTAGGACATAAAAATGTTACTGATAATAGTGCTATAGTTGTCTCTTCTTCTTTCTCCTTTTGGCATTTTTATAACATCTAAAGTTTTAGGAGCTGTTTTGTTTTTAGTATAGTAGATCGTCAGAAGACTTATGTTGCCCGCGTTGTTTCACAGAGCCTTTCAATTTGCTGTTCTGTCCTCTCAGTGTGAAATGCAGGTCTGTTTGCTCTGCAAGGCCACTGTCTGAAGCATGTCACTGCAAGGTGACCAGCTGTAACCTTCTCCAGGCACTCTGCCAGGCGGCTGCTGCCACACTCTCTGCAGAGGAATTGGAGCCAAGGGCAAAAGATATTCATTTGGTGGGGCTTAGGAAGCAGACAAGAATCTGCTCTTGCTTCTCACCCGCTGGTGTGGTCCTGGAGTGAGGCAATCAAGCTTCAAGAGTCTTTTTCTTCCCATATTCAGATTTGTAATTCAAGCTGTTGTATTAGGGGAAAAGCCCCTTGATAGGGACCCCTGATCAGGGAATGTATGTGAATGGACCAGGCAGGTGTTAGTAACACAAAGTAGATATTCCAAATTTCCTTGGCACAAGAAGGCGGGAATGTCCTCCCCTCTTTCATCCCTGCACTGTAGCCTATGGGCAGGAATGGAACTCTCTTCTCCCTATCCTTAAGAGGTTCATAGCCTGAAGTGTTTTGCCAGTCTGTTAATCCCCCAGAGGATTTTTGTGTGTTTGCACCAGCCAAGTGCTGCTCTTGGATCTACTCAGCATCCTTAGAGGCCTCAAATCTTCTCCCCACTGTGTGAAGAACCATCTCTTCTTGCCTCTTTGAGTTTGGCTCTTACTAGTGTCATCCAAAGGCACCTCCTTCTTGTGTTGGAAGAGAGACTGAGCAACTGATATCCCTTCGCCTGCTCTGTGCCACTCAGGGTTGTGCTCTCATATTGCAGTTGATGAGGGCTGGAGAAAGACTTAGACCTTGGTGCAGGAAAATGGGCTGCCACTGCATTTGACCTTTCATTGTTCTCCTCCAGAAGCTACAGCTGTGGAAATAAAGAATAACCACAGCTATAGCATTTCAACAGCTGCTGCTGACAGGGCTAATAAACACGATTTTTTAACTGCTTCCTGGAAAAAGTAAAAATGTGTTTCATACAGGATGCGATGCACAAAATGTGGTTTCTCTGAAAAAAAATCATTTCCGTAAATTGGAAATTAAACCTATCAATGTGATGGTGAAATGGAAGAGTTTTACTCGTGGTTTAAATGCAAAACTTCAACACAGAAATAAGCAGGGCCCTATTACGGTATCTCCCTGTAACCGGTAACTAAAATAAAGACATCCAAGACGAAATTTTGAAATTGATTTTTTGGATATGTAATGATTTCTGAGCAAGAATATAGCATTTTAATTATGAAATAAGGAGTCTAGTGCCAGTTCACATCTTTCTTAAGGTACATTAAGATACAAGCTGCTGGAACTGTAGGTTTCACAAGGGTCTTAGTTTGCCTTCTTTTTTCTTTTTTGTTTCCTTTTTCTTTTTTTTTCTTTTTCCTTTTTTTTTTAAAAGTAACACAAGTTTCAAGATTTGTGAAAAAAGCTGAAAATATGACCCAAATGTATGCCTGCAAGGCTCAAGCATGTCAGAACAAATAAAAGACACCTCAGTTGGTCATTTCTATTTCAGTTGCAGCACTTTTGGAGGTTTGTTTTGGCACGAACAATTAGTTCCTCTGCGCTTTTTCACCTTCCACAGAAGCAGTGGGAGCTTTACAAGTACTGTTTTATAATCCTCAAACAACCTACTAATGCTTTCGTTTCCCATCACTTTGTTGCCAGGCACAAAGGGGTTTAATCACAAAATGATTGATAACTCTATTTAAACAGAACATTAGCCTAATGACGTATGAAACTGTAGCAGAGTTGTTAGCTTATGTACAAATGTATTCCTTAAAGAGCGACTGAAGTTGCCTTGTCTGGCACCCGAATCGGTTCGCTAATCTCTCTGCAAATTTCTCCTACCCATTAATCTTCAGCTGATGAACACTCATTAGGCGCGTTACAAGCACTCGCTTGGTGCCCATGTCTCTTTCCATTGTCTTGGGAGGGAGGTGGTGGTGTAGGAAGAGACCTAGATGGTAGGTGACAACTGGACACCCATGGTCAAGGCTATGAAAAACCGCACGTAGCCCCTGCCATCAGTGCAGCCCACCCTGCTCCCTGCTTTCTCTCCATACAGTGTGTTCCATCTCAGAGGTCACAAAGACACATCTTTGAACTCTTCCTGAACACTGCTCTTACCTGAATTCTATTGTTTGGGGTTTTTTTTGAAGAGGTGAATAATCTTTTAGCTACTTTACCCAGCAGTTTCCTTCAAAACACTGGTAATTAAGAGCCAAAAGCACAGCGCAAGCCTTTAAGAATATGGTCAGCAGTCTGCTCTCCTGGATGCCATACCAGCTCTGAATGACCCCCGTGTTTCCAGTCAAACCAGCTCCTTGGCTGCTGGAACAGGTCTGCTAGAACAGGTCTGCTAGAGCCCTGCAGACCATCCATGTTACATCTAGGACTCACACCCTGGATTTTTTTTTTCCAAAGCTGACAAAACTCATGGGGGGTGATCAATACAAGCAAATAATGATGAATCAGCAAGAATTGAATACTGGCCGTCCGAGGATCACAACGTTTTGCAGTATGACATCCTCTTCTTAAGAGCATGACTTAATCGTGTTGTAGCTGTGTTTTGCACAGTTGGGGCCTGCTGGCACGGTGGATAGCTGGCTCTCACCACTATAACCAGTTACTGCATATGCCTTAAACCTCCATGAAGCTTTGTTTTTTCTAATGGTCCCAGACAAGCAGCTATTGCCTGGGAAGCATCAGGATCTTGGTGCCACCATTCAGCCTTCCCAGAACCTCAGCAGCAAGCATTTTAAGAAAGGAATGTGCCAATAGGACCGTGCAATTGCTGCAAATGTGTTATGGGTTGTCTAAAGGAAACCAGGCTCTGTGTTGCACACCTGGGCTTATGTCTGACACAGCTGGGATGGTGAGGCTTCTGCTGAGCCCTCTATTTGTCATCTTTAATGGGAAACGTTTCATGAAGGACTCCCAGCTATAATGGAGTTAATCTTTGCGAACCAGAACTCACCTGACCTCCATTTGAAACCTCTGGTACTTTTTCATTATTGCACACTTAGAGCAAATCAGGTTTTTTTAGCCAGTCCTTTTATAAAGATTATGCAGGCTACATCACCATTTTAGTAAGGCTTTTCACTACACATTTATTTTTCTTCACTCCTTCTAATTAGTACTTGGCTAAGGAAAGCTCCAGTTATAATGCTGTTTGTCCTTGGGTGACCAGCTAAGGAACACTTCATGTGACGTTATGCAGTTATCCTCTGTCTTCACCCTAAATGTCTTACTTTTGGATGAAAAGGTCCCTTCTAGTAACTGATCCCTGTGCATTCTGACAAGTACATCTCTCCTACTCTGCAGACCATGTGTCCACCCCAGATACCTGATGACAAACTACGATTGATATTCTCTTCACACCCTGCAGCTGCTGGAGTTGTTCTGTCACACTAAAGACTACTGGGAGGATGGTTTGCAAGTATTTTATACCTAAAACACGGCTATTTATATCCTGAATACTGTACAGGAATGATGGAAAGTGAATCATCAAAGATGTTTTGATTATATGAATAAGATTCAATTTCAAGCGTATCCTAATGATGCAAATATTCTTCCCTGGAGATGCACGCAGAGTCTTCTGCCACACTGGGGAAACTTTATTTGCCACTTTCCAATCTGCCTAATTAAAAAATGGGCCTGGTCAGTAATTCAATGGGAGACTCTAAGCTAAATTTGGCATGAGGGAGCGAGTAGTCACTTTTACTCGTTATGTCACAGATTTTTCTATCCGAATTCATATCAAAACTTCAGACCACGCCACCCAGGAAGGAACTCAAGCCTTGGCTGGCTGGAGCTGCCACCCATGGGCAGAGGTGGCTCACGCTGGCCAGGCTTTAGCACTTTCTTCTGCTCTGCTTTCTGCCCTGCTCCTACTGTCTTTTATCATCTTCCACCTCCGTTTCCCACTTGCAAAATGCCAGCTGATCAGCCACAGCCCAGCCTGGGAAGAAAAGCCCATGGCGAGGGGATGGGGAGTCCTGGGGCCATGTCACTGTGCACCACACTGTCTCCTGGTGACTGCAGGCATGAACCCTGTACAGCAGATGTAAATAATTACTATTATTTATTACCCTCTTTGCAATAATTTAATAAGCCTCCACTATTAGAAGAGATAAAAAATTGGCTACTTCACGAATGCCTGTGGGAAAATCTTGAGGAAAGTATGAGAGTGCTAGAGCACCTTCTCCCTTCCTCCCTATAAAGTGTCTCACACTGGGAACTTGAGGGAGAGGTCTTTAATTAAACAGGGTGGTTTATAATATCATCCAAAAGCATGTATCTGGAGATGCTGATGCCTTCATCTGGTGTTTGCTGCCATTGTCCTGGAAGTTGGTCATCTTAAGTCTTAAAATATTTAAGGTACTTCCGATAGAAACAAGGAATGACTCGTTTCTGTGTGTTCTCAGGCAGGTGCACAAGTAGATCGTGCTTATATAGTGGGAAGATAGCTTGAAATGCAGCCTCTTTCATGCAAGCAAAACACCTGTGATGAACCATTTCCCACCAGTCCTATGCTGGTGGGAAAGTTACAATACAAGTTACAAATCAACAGCATTTCTACATATGGGAAACAATTCTACTGAATGTGTTTGGCAGTTTTTCTCTTTTAGTTTCACGCCTGTTGTCAGCACACTTACACATACCAAATGCTTACTTTTATTCTTAGAAATATTCACCATTGTTTTCAAGAGGAATGGATGGTTCCTAAAGACCAGCAAACTGCTGCTTGTTATGGGCTAGCTGTGACCCACTGTTTTTAAACACAGCTACAGCTACAAACACTTAACACCTGAAAGCACATCAGTGAGCATACCACTCCTTTTACTCCTCTTTTTCTCCAGCCATTTTTCACACACTCTTTCAAATCCATGGTTGTTTTTTTTTACTCCAGAGCAGTTTTTTCCAATTTATGTCTCTCTGTAGACTAAGAAGCATCTCAAAATCTGCGCTATGCTCGTGGAGAGGTGATCTGGCAGCAAGCCAAGAGGCAAAGGATGCAGAGCTCTGTGTGTGATGCTGAGGGGACAAAAACAAGAGATCCCTGATTTGGTAGGAGGACTACCAAGCTGCCGTGAGTAGTTTTATACTTATTTAGGACATTTGTTGTTCTTCATTGTGTGTTTTTTTGGTTTGTCTCTCTCCTGCTATAAATTTCTGATTGCAAGTAATAATTTATTAAAGAAATATATAATTTATTATTATTTATTTTATTAATAACAAAGCTAAACAAATACTAATTTCTCTGGAAGGATGTTGTCTCCCATGCAGGCTACAGCAGGTTGATTAGCCCAGTTTCATGCTAAGACTGTGCTGGTGGTAATATTCTTCTGCCTGCCTGCAGGAAATAAAAAAATCCTTTTCTTTTTTTTTTTTTAATTGGAGAATTGAAAATCAATGTTAGTTTTACTGGCTGGAGCTCAGCTGTAGCAAAACTTGGGAGCCAAAATCTCCACAGGTGTAAAGTGGTACAGCTGCTCTGGCTGTAGGGCTCTCATGCCAGCTGAGTGAGCTGGGTTTTATTGCTTATTTGATCAATTTAAAGGATATTCACATTTCACATCAGTTCTGACAAAGAGATTCACAAGCAGGAGCATTAAGTATGGCAAAAAATCATACACATGAACACCTATTATTAAAAAATATATCAGGCTTGCATTGTCAGCACAGCATCCCCAGGTTGACCCTAAAACCTATCCTGGTCTCAGTGAGGTCAAACTGGGCTGTGATTTGAGTGGTGTGAGCAGTAATCACCCTAAAATCTGAGCAGGAGCACATTGTTTGCACAAGCAAAGACCCTGCCCCATCACCTCTTGCAGTTGCCAGTCCCGTAAAATCCTGGGAGCACATGTGGATGTGGACCGGGCAGTGTAAGTGGTAGGATGTGGTCCAGACCCAGCAGGGATGTCCCCTGTGGGTATCAGTCCAGTCAAAGACTGGGGGGGATCTTTGTTCATGCAGTTTCTCGTGCCTCTGCAGAAAACCAGCTCAGTTTCTTACAAGAAACCTAGATAACCAACCTTTTCATCATATCCTTGAAAAAAAACAAAGGAAAATTGCAAGATATCTGCCTGCAGGTGATGAGTACAATTATATCCCCTCTTTTTCTTCTCCCCAAAGAAAAAAGCATCTTTCACTGCAGAAAAATCTGTCCTTCATTTAGCGAAGCCAGCAGCTGTCGGGAGAGGAGACACAGATTGACAGGGGAAAGAAACAGCAAAAGAGCTCCCAGAACATTGTATGAAAAAAGACAATCATAAGATGTTGACCTCACACAGAAATGTGTATAATCAAAGAAAAACCAGCAATATAATCTCCTGGTTATTTCCTAAATGGGAGTACTGTATACACTGCAAGGTATCCCACTCTGAGAGCCTACAGGTGTATTTTTCTTGTGATTTTTTCCCTCCAGAACAGGAAATCCAGCATGTTTAGAGGTTGGTCCCCTTATTTCTGAAACCAGTGCACTTTTCTTTTTTCCCCCATCTCCTTTCTTGATCATATTATGGTCTGGTTTATCAGATTACTTTGGGATTGGTGATTTGCAAGGGCACTGGTGCAGCTGCATTAAATTTGTGACCTGCGTGAGAAATCACATATTAAAACCCAAATAATTAAAAAAAAAAAAAAATAATTCTTCCATCTCCTCTCCTTGAGTTCATGTAGTCTTTGGATTTTTTCCTTCAGTTCAATATTATTTCTGTCTATAATCCAGTTCCCTTCCAGACCCTGCTGTTCAGCTGTTACTGAAATGTCGTCTTCAGAAACACCGAGTGGGGAAATGTTGATTTGTTTTGATCTCAGGGGAAATAATGTAACTTGATGACAAGCCCACCAACAGCAACTCTTAATATACAGCTAGACAACTTGCAGAGAAATCACCTTGCTGGTAGGCTGCATACGTATATTTAATTGCATTTAATTCTCAAACGCTGACACAACTTGTTTCAGCTGTTTGAATAATGGGGGTTTTTTGGTTCACTGGCTGAAGCAAAGCAGACTAGAGGAATAAAACCCAATGAAGTATTTGTTTTCATTTTCAGGTTCTTTAATCCTCTTTGCTATGTGGTCTTTTAAATCTCTTTTTGTAGGTTTCATTATGAAATGAACAAAAAAATGTAGTTTCACAATGGCAAGCTGAAACATTTCATGCAGACATTTCCTGAATATAATTTGGAGGAGCAGAAAAAAAGGTTAAAATGCAGGGTTTGGGTGCATGCCTCCAATTGGGCTTTTGGGTACCTTCTGCCCAAACCTTATCATTTTTCCTGTGAATGTGCATTTTGCCAGGCAGAACTGGGGCAGGTATAAATGCACCAAAATGACCTTTTTTCCCTGTAATCGCATTGCATTTCTCCCACTGGTTTTCTTACAAATGTTGAATTTTCAGACTCTGTGGCTTCTCAGATTACTAATGTGACCGTGAGGGGAAGAACTTTCCAACAAGTGATAATTTGCTCACAAAACCAGTAGCAAGTCCTAGAACCACACAGGGTCTGGCCAGGACTGATGTGCACCCCAATTTACCAGGCTGCCTGCTAGCCAGCAGCTTTCCTAAAGCAAAGCATTTATTCAGAACAAAAGCATTTCAGAGGAAAAGCTATTAGACTAGTGATGCTATGGCCACCTCACTCTGGAGGTGGTCAACCCTCTCACCCACCTCAAGACCCAGCAGCTATAATGGGACCATCACATGCATCCTTTGAAGTGGCTTCCCAAATCAGGCAAAAGCATCCTCCTCCATCAAGGAATAAACCATGGATGGATTTGTTGCTTGCATTATTCCCACATTGGGGGAACTGTAGCCATTATCCTCCAGTATATTTAGTTCCTATTTGAACCTTCTAGATCACTTTTGGAGCTTGAAAGTTTAGCCGCCAACCCAGACCTTTCTGATGTCACTTTACCATGTCTAGGCCTGAACGCCTTCTGTTTCCACAGCACTTGACAAGCCACACTGGCATTTCAATACACTGCTCATGAAATACCCCATGGAGCCAGGGTTGTCCCCATACTTCACTGTCCCCATCCTGTTCCCTCTTTGGGCAACCGCCCACCCTCCAGTGTGGCTGTTGGGAAGCTGATGTGGGAGCAGAGGCAAGTGGTGGGATGGAGGAGAGGAATGGAGCTGGGGGAAACCCAGCATGGAGGATTTCAAGGGCCACAGTACAAAGATGTGAGCTGTCAGCCAGGTTCAGAAACCTTGAAGCAGCTTGCTACAAAACAAGACTAACAAATAAATAAGCCCTGGATTTTAATTAATGTGTTCTTTCATTCATGAAGAAAATTAAAAACCCATCCATCCTCAATCACCATCATCTTTTTTCTTTTTTTTTTTAATTAGGGTTTTTTCCTATACTAATTGTTACATTTGTCCAATTCCATCAAATCAAATCAAACTAATGACAGCCAGATGGCCACAGCTCTCAAGATGCCTCAGTCGGGGCTAATCCATGCCCTCTGCTGTGCAGCAGCAAGGCACAGAGGGAGCCTGTGCGCTTCCTCTGGGCACTGAAAGGACAGGATTAAAAAACATAGTCAGCAGGAGGCAAAGCTGGTGAAGATTGCTGCAACCAGCTCGATTGCAGAGGAGCTGAGGTTGGATGATCCACTCCATTTATAGACCGCAGTCAAAAAACATGCCCAGAGCTAGAGGGGGAAGAGTAAGGTAATGTCTCTGGAGCAGGAACAAGGTATCTTTGATCTCTTTACTCATTCTGAAGGATGTGAAGATTCATACGTGCCCCCTGCCTGGTGTGCTGCGTAGATGCTGTGTGCACCCTCTTGCACACCCTCTGCCTCCTGCTTGGCCCATAACCCACGTGCACAAAATTATTAAGGGCAAGATTTGTACCCGTATCTTATGCTCCTCAACAACAGACTTGAGATGTTGTTCACAGCAGCTCCTGGTAATACACGAATGTTAATAATTACAGTAGTTTATTTAAGAAGCAGGGGGTCAAACCTGTTGTAATGATACTTGAAAATTATTACAGAGTGCACCTATTGTAAGTTGGGATAATTAACGCTGCTGTTATTAACACCCTGCCCTTCCCTATTGCCGGTTTAATTTCCTTGAACATTTTTACATCCTATTCCTCATCCTGCCTTGGGGGTTTTCAGTAACATTCAATAACCGTGTTCCTTTCTATTTCTTCTATTAAAGCACCATCTTATTCTGCCATCACAACTCAGGAGCAAGTTAAGCCTCTGCACAAACTCATCTGCTATTAGTGCTTGGGGCTGAGAGGCCAGCCAGAAAACGGGGCAGCTCGTGCAGCTCTTTCATCACATCCTGCAAGTGTTTTTCTTCAGAGACCCTCCTGGTTAATCAGAGTCTCTCCGAGGACTTTGAGGTAGGCTTTAACGCCCATGGATTTTTGGGTGGTTTGGCTAGTTGAGCACTGGAGCAGACTTTTTGGAGTCATCTGTTGGCCTATTAGTTTTGCCGGATATTTTTTTAGTCACTTCATGCTGGTAACCCTTCCAGGAGAGGAAGGGTTAAAAGGCACCTGGGACTGTTGCATTTGAGGTCTACGGATGATGTGCTCTGGCTATAAAAGGCTGGAGGAGGAGCACATGTTCTTGAAATAGAGATTTGGGGCTAGGTCCTGGTGTAATATTGATAAAGAAAATGTGTGTGGTGGCAGGAAAGGAGGTATGAGAATTGGTTGTGCTGATGAAAGTGGTTTTA
Organism: Scolopax mira; assembly: GCA_004320125.1. NCBI lineage: Eukaryota > Metazoa > Chordata > Aves > Charadriiformes > Scolopacidae > Scolopax > Scolopax mira. The sequence goes on along the minus strand of BJBW01004105.1, from coordinate 151,439 downwards.
GGGGGAAAAGGGCTGGGGTGCTGGTGCCGTGGTGAGAGGGGTTGGACAGTCCTTGATAGGCGATGTTGGAGTCAAAGGGTCTTCTGCTAATATCCCACTTTCCTCCCTTGTGATGGGCACTGCTATCCACTTGTCTGTATTTTTTGTCTTGGAAAGGTTAAGGGACATTTGGCTTAGCCTGAAGAGGTTTCTGCCCTGTCCCTTGGCAGGAGAGCAGAATTGGGAGAGATGAGGAAAGCTGTCCGTGCCAATGCACTGAACTGGAGATCCCTGTTTTCTAGCTGCAGTTTCATAGTCTGTGCGACCTGACCTTATGGGTCAAGGGGCAGACAAAATTCAACACCATCTGCTATTAGTCAGTTAATACTTAACCCAAAAGTTGGGGTCGGCAGCCTCAATGAGCTACAGTTGTGCTGGAGGTAATGGGTTTAGCTTTGGAAGGCATCAGATGCCTGAATAAACCCAGGGGACACTTGGGATGGTGCTGAGCTGATCCCTGTAACCCTGCTTCACACAAACCTCCTGTGGCCTTGGGATGCCAGTGCATCTCCCCCTGGCAGCTCCGAGTTTGGGTGCCCCACTTTGGAGCCTGTATGGCTGCAAAACACCTGGGTGTTTAATTGCGTGTTGCAAGGATCTTCTCCTGCCTGCCAAAAGCTCACAGCAGCTGCCCAGGCTAATTTTACAAGTCAGGTGTTTGCCTCTGACAGGCAACTCTTCGTATCTTTATGACTAGACATTATTATATTGTTCTTTCATTTGATAACTGCTCAAGTAATAGCTTCCATTTGCAATAAATCTCTTGTGCTGCCTTTTTTCACCCCCCTCTATTAAACCTAAGATGATAACCTTTGTGGGAGGCTGTGCACAGAAATTCAGTGAAGCTTTAAGAGGTTGAGGGGGAAACATAGTCAGCACTAGCAAAGAGACTAGTGGGAAGATGCTTTTGGAGAAACTAATTATACCCTGGAGCATTTGGAAGAACCTGCCCGGCATGCAAGTTGAACTGGAAAATGAATATTTAAATGGCTCTTCAAGTCGGCATGTCTTTGGGAAGTGTTGCTCAATACCTAGAAAATACACCTGTGACATGAGAATAGATGAGATTGAATATGACTCAGAGCAAATATGTGGCTTTATTTTACCACCACAGAGCAGAGCCTGTCCCAGTTAAGGGACTTTGCAGGCACCAACTGAAACACTTTGATCAGCTCTCCCCAACACACAGCCCGTTCCGCTTTACCATCCCAGCAGTGCAGCCCTTGGTTTGCAGTAGGCAATGCTGGACCTTGCCCAGAAACCTGGGCTGGGAGCAGGCAAGATCCCAAAGCCATGAAGGAGCACCCCAAAGACCTTCACTGCAGCTGCTCTTGGGCTATCCTCTTCCTTGTGATATTTTCAGATATTGACACCCTGGAGGGGAGGTCTCCTCCTGACAAGGAGAGGGGACATCAACCAGCAGCAGCAGCAGGAGCTTTACACTTCTCTTTCCCTGTTGCAAGATGGTTTTTGTGGCCCAGAGCTGCAGCCCTGGCTGGGTCTGGCTTATCTGGTGGCTCACTTGCTCTGGATTTGAGCTGAAACTTGTCACCAAACTGCAGTGCGATGTTAACTAAACACATCCCTGAGCAAGGCAGGGAGCTGCATGGAGGTCTGCTGAACTGGGGCAGGTAACCACACCTCTGTGGTGTCCTTCACAGCAGGTCACCAATGCTGGATGTGTAACTGCAGGGGGAAGAGGAGAGACTGCAGCTCGAATGCCAGTGCCTCGGTGCCAAGCAGTGGTGCTGCGAGCATGTGTTTGAGATGGTCCACACATGGACGAGCTGTAACCCATCATCCTACATCTGTAAGTCCCCACAACCAAAGAGGGCTGAGAATGGGGTGGGACTGATGTTCCTGTGCTAAGTGTGGCTTCCTGGACCACCGGCTGCAGTGGAGCAACTTCAGCTGGTGGTGTTGCCTGCTTCAGTTTAATTCAGTGGTGGTACCAGTATTACACCAGAGCTGGAGCCCTTTGGTGGATGCTAGGTAGTCACAGTCCTAGCCCCTGCGTGCGGCTAAACAAGTTGGGCTTGAAATGCAGGACAGCTCTGAGAAGCCCCAAAAAGCCAAACAAACATTGTAAGGTGGAGCCCCTAATTTTGAGGCCTAATTTGGGCATCCACCAGCGCCTCTCGAGTAGAAGCGCATGTGTGAAAATACCACAGGACGACTTCTAACCCCTGGGTGTGCTGGGGTGGGGGCCAGAAGATGTTTTTCCTCTATGGGATCTCAAATTCAGGCTGCAAAATACCCTCCTCTGAAGCAAACGAAATCTAAATTACCCCAGTGGCAAAAAAGAGCCTTTTACCTTCAGTCTGAAAATAGGATAGAAAATTACAGTGGTTATCTACAGCGTGTTTAAGTTCACTTCAGACAATGACTATTTTGTTGGCTTCCCAAGTCCCAATTAAATCACCATTTACACACTGAAATTTAAAGAATGTACTCTGCTGGCAAAATCTAAAAGAGCTATAAAGCGAGTATGTGTATATGGTCATTATCGTTGCTATTTATTTTCTTATCTATTTTGATAGTTAAAATATTAAAATGGGAAAAGCAAAGTACTCATTATCCACAGATATGCCTAATTTCCCATCGCAAAGGTATCGGCTAAAATAACATGTATATGATGCAGGTAAATGGATGTCCATGGGAGACTAAAGCCAGAACACAGCAGCAATTCCAAAAATAATTGTTTCTCCAGGGGGGAGTAAAAAAAAAAAAAAACAACAAAAAAACCCAACAACCTAACACCCTAAAGCTTCAAATAGAGCCTTTTGCTAAGCTTTTAAAAATAAATGCTAGCAACGCATTTTCATTTCCCATGCGGTTAGACACACCGGCGTTATGAGAAATCCCTTATTTATGAAGCTCCGGGATAAGCCCAGCTGCTGATCCTGGAAATGCCTCGATCCCTGACAATTATTTCTTCAGTGGCTCAAAGCGGGTTTTTTGCTTTCATATTTTTGTTAGTTTGGTTTTGAACCCAACAGCCCCGCCAGCAGCAGGTTGGGAACAGCTCGTCAAGGGAAGGATGTGCAGTATTAATCACTTCTTGCGTGGCTGAGATTATTTTGGGGTGGGGAGGAGAAGGGGACGGACCCACCAAATTGGAGGGAGGAAGGAGGGTGGTTCAGACCCCACATAAAATGTGGATGCTGCAGCCAGAGGAGTTTCTGCTGTGGGGGTTAAAGGTTTTTTTATTATTTTTTAGAGGCATGGAGAGGGCATGAACAACTTCTAATATGGAGAAAGGTTTGGTCATGATAACCATGCAAACAGGAGAAAGCCGCTGCCTGGAGGGAAGGGTGAGCTCTGCTCCTCACAGGTATCGCCGCACTCACCATGAGCTTTTCTAAGGAGGTAAATTCTCAGCGTTTCAGGATATCACGGGCTGAAACTGTGGTCCTATTTCAGGTGCTAATGGCAATTTTAATTTAAGGAAAAAAAGCCTTGTCAGTTTTGTCTCCTGCCTTCCCTAAACTTTTTTGGGTGCCAAAGTCCCATTTTTCCCCATAAGGCAAAAACTTTAGTTTTGGCAGCTGCCTGGGCCCCGGGGGTCGTGTGGCCTCCACTGTGGGGAGGGTGAGGGGGGGCCGGCGGGGCCCTATGGGGCAGCGGAGCCTTGTTTCGGAGAGGGGAAAAAAAGACCCCAACGGACTGGAGCAACGCGGCTGGCGGCCCCACGGGAGGCGGGAATTGGCGGGGTGGGTGCGGGAAGGAGCCCGGCCCCGCCGTTGCACCCTTGCCGCCGTACCCCGGCCCCTGGGGGCGCGCGCGCGTGAGGCCGTGGGCTGAGCCCACGCGCGTCGCCGCCGCCGCCACGCACGGCCTGCGCGCTCGCGCCCGCGCGGATGGGAGGGGGGGGAGAGGAAGGGAGGGCGGCGTGCGCGTGCGCGCAGGGGGTGAGCGGGCGCGGCCTCGAGGCGGGGCTGCGCGTGCCGCTGTGAGGGGGCCGCGCCGCCCAGGGAGCTGGGGGCGCCCTCAGGTCAGTGCATGGAGTGAAGGGGAGCGGGGAGCGCGCGCGTGGGGTGGCCGTTACGGCCGTTACTGGGCGCTCGCGCCGCGCTTGGAATGGGGGTGGCGGCGCGGTGAGAGGAGGGGGCCGGGTTGGCCCCTCTGGGCCCCGTGCGTCTTGCGGCGGGTGAGGGAGCTGCTGCCCGCCGCGGCAGACCGGGTGAAAGAGGGTCAGCGGCGGGCGGACCGGACGGCGGTGGCGGATCCGGGGCAGGCAGGCAGGCAGGCAGCGGTCGTCGGTCCTCAGCCGCCCTGCGGGGCCGGCTCCGTGAGGGACGGGGCGGAGCGGAGCGGAGCGGCCGCACCTGAGAGCCGCGCCCGCCGCGGAACTTGGGAAGGTAGAGAGGAGCCGGGGGAGTTTGTGTGGGGAGGCGATCCCCCAGTGCCCGTCTCGCCCGGCTCAAAGAGCCCTTTGGAAAACGGTCCTTGCCCTGCCAGAGTAATCATTTGTGTGTGCAGCCGTTCTTTACTTTTTTTTTTTTTTTTTTTTCCCCAAAGTGAGTGTATACAGCTGCCTTTTGTGCAGCAAGCGGTTGGCTCGGCGCCGGTACCGGGACACTGTAACACCCGGGTGGTTTGAGATCACACGAGGAGTGTGAGGAGATCCGAGCCTGGGAGCTGGCAGTGCCAACGCACCTGGGGCAGGGGGCTCCTCCGCGGGGGAGGCTAGCACTTCCACTGGGAGGCATTCATTTGTGTAAACCTGAAAGTTGGGGTTTGGTTTGTTGGTGCTTTTTTCTGGCAAGGCTTCTTTTAAAGAAGTATTTTAAGTATCAATTCAGTAAATTTCCTAGAGGAACAATGAATAATTGCACCCAGTTTGACATAAATACCACCTTGCCTTCCCTACATTGTTAGCTGAACTTCCTTATGCACATATGTCTGAAGACTGAGTAGTTTCTGTTAAAGGCCCACACATTTGCATTCTACTGTTTTCCTGTGTGAGAAGGTCCATCTGTGGTAACCTCCAGGTTTATAAAGTCATTTTCCTAGATTGTTTCCCGAGTGGTAATGCCTTTAAAAAAACAGGAGATAGCAGTGAGTTGTAAAAAGTTTGAAGTTATGGTGTGTAAGTGTTTCTAAAATGATGATTACTAACATACCTAATTAGAACAATAGATTAACTGTCTCATCTGAAGAGTGCTGATGGTTTCTGTGGTGTTGTTAGTCTTCGCTATACTTTGTTTTCGGCATGTAATCTTTATATCAGACTTGAATCCACGTCCTGAGCTTCTGAGCTTTTTGATTGTTTTGGTGTTTTTTTGTTTTTGTTTTTTTTTTTTTAGGGAGAGATGATGCTGCATTATAGGTATACAATGGTATATTTCATTCTGCTCTGTTTTATGCTACAGTCAAGCTCAAAATAACTTTCGTTTTTAGTGTGAAAGAACCAGTCTTGCCATTTCTTACAGAAAGTAAGTGTATTATGTCATAACACACAGTATTTTGGCTTCAGTGGGTAATTTAATTTTGCAAATCAAATCTCTTAGGACCTTACTCATTTGAAATAAGTTCTGCAGGATTGCCAAAGTTGAATGTAGAGTTCAGTACCTTTTGAGGGTTTGTTTGGGTTTTTTTAATCTTCTGCAGTAAGTACACTGCAGCTAACTGCACAATAACTTTTCTTGTGTTTCTCCTCCTTGAGAAGGAGTGATCCTTGGCTCTGCCCTGGAGGAAATGCTTTTTAGAAGCAATATGGAATTCCTTTAGTTGCCCTTTAAGGCTGAGAAAAAAGATGCAAGTTGCAACAGTAATTTTTGGTACTTGGACACTTGCTTGTTACAGCTTGTGAGCAAGTATTTTTTCTAAAGTTACCAAACAGTTGTTATGCTTATGATGGAAACATCAGTTCTACACTAGACTCAGTTAAGACAGATTTGATGATGATAGTCTGTGTATTATGTTGTCAGAAGAAATATAGGTCTTAACCTGTTGTGTGAACCTGTGCAAATGACACTAGTTTTGCAGCAGAATGTTGTTCTTGCCCAGCACTAGCTTTCTCTCATAATTCAAGGTAGTTCTCCTGTGATACTCTCTCTACTAACTACTCAAACCTTACAGGCTTTTGTTTTGTACATGAGCAAATGTTCAAATACTGAGCTGTTTTGGAAGCCCTGATTTATGAGGCACACAAGTGAAAAGAAACAGTTTCTATCTCAGAGAGCTGATAGATAAGGCAAAAGAAGCAAATAAGAGATGGGAATCTTAGAAGGAAAATATTAAAAGCCTCGTGGGGTGGAAGTTGTCTTCAGTTCTGTTTTGCACCATAAGGTTGAATTCCAGTCCAGTCCTTAATTACAAAACCACGTGATGTGTATGTATGTCAGAAAAATGAGCGGAGTAAAGCTTAAGTAAATGGTGACTTCATTTGAATTTTCAAACTTCCCATTCTCACAGCCTGGCTTGTCTGGAGACCTGATCCTGCTGCCTTATCTGAGTTTCTTAACTCTGCAAGCTAGAGTAAAAGAAAACCAAGTGAGTCCAATATCTGGAAAGTGTTTGCATTCTAAAACACTTGTCAACCTAGTTGGTGATCTGTGAATGTCTGCTGGCTCTCCTGGATATGTAGGGTGTAGGATTCCAGAAAACAGATTTGGAAGGCATCTTGAGGCATCTTGAGACATCTTGTCCAGCCCTGTTACCTGTATCCTGAGATTACCTGGTATCCCAAATAAATATTTCACCAGAGGACCAGGTACCACTTCAGCACAGGGACGAATGACTTGTTGATAACATACTACTGTGACAGGGTATTTGTACACCATGTTACACTCTGTATCCACCCTAGCTGCAGTTTCTCCTCTTCACATCCAAAGCAACTTAAAGGTGTCATTTTCTTTTTAAAAACCTACGTTCTCTGGGATTACAGCTTTGTTGCCTCCCCATTTGCTCAGGTTGCAAGGGTTTTCTGAGAGTATGAAAAGAAAGCATTACATATGCCTTCAGTCAGGTAGCATTTTTACTTGTGTCCAATAGTGTGAGATTTTATATGTAGGCTTGCAATAGTTGATGAACGTAGTCCCTTTAAAATCTAATCTGTAATATACCATGTGGTACTTAACAGTGTGTCATCTTGCCCACTTGGCAGGGGAGGAAAGTGCAAGCCATACTCTTTAATTTGGGGAGGAGTTAAAGCTAGTTGTGTATTATTTACAACAGGAATGCTTGCTTAGTTCCTGTCTAGTGTAGCTCAAAGGAATACTGTGCAGCGTTAAGGTAACGTAAGGCACTTAAACATGTACTAAATGCATGTAGGTGTGTTCGATTTCTTAATGATATTTGATTTTGTAATACTCTCCTATCAGACAAAGTTGATACTATTCTATGTGTACCAAGTAAAGGCTTTCATACTATATAAAATCTTATAATATGTAAAACTAATGTGTACGTATGCTTACCTTGCACAGTCCCTTAATTATGCTTTTATGTTTGATTACTTGCTCCTTTCTTAATTTTTTTAATTTTCTCTACTGAAGTTCTGATGTGTCCTAGGGTCTCTGAACCAGAGTTATTGTGAAGGAGAACAGGCAATTAGGATATCTTAAGATTACTAGATAAATACATCTTAATGCTTAAAAAAATATTCTGAAGCCAGAATTTGAGGAGTATGTATGTATTCATCTTGAAAATTCATTGCTGCAAAGTAGCTGCCATTCACTTGTAAAGAGGAGGAGAAACTGATTGAAATACTAAAGCATAACTGATCTAATAGGCAAGTGTGACAAGTCCTTGCAGCAAAGTAAATCTGATTTTCTAAAATAGTTAAGATTAAAATTTGGCAACATCTTTATTCCCCTGTGGAACAGCCATTCAAACAAGCTGCATGGGCTGTGAGTCTGGAAACAAGGGCAAGTAACAAGTTCCACAAGCTTCTAACACATGGCAAAGGAAGATTAATTGACTACAATGCAAATTAATGGACGCAATGTTAGGCTCTATTCGTTGAACTAATTGGATGCAGCTCAGGTTAGCAGCAATCAGTCTCTCATATCCAAAAACTGTGGTTATTAAACAACTGTAAAAATGTTGGAAGAGTTGTTACTCATGGCTTTGATTCTCACTTTTGAGAAGTGAAAGCCACTGTGTTTGAGAGTGCATTTCTTATCAAGTGCTTGTTTTTACAACAGACTGATTCCTCTTTCACATTAACTGGGCTAATCTTCCTCTTATGGCATTTAAAAAGCAGTAGAAGCAAGAAGCTGTACCAATTTTTCACCCTTTTAAGCTCTTTTAAAATACTTTTACTGAATGGTTCCAGGTATGCTCTTTTGCTGTAAATAGAAGTGTGCCAAATCACTGAATTTGTGTTTTTTAAGCCATGTATTTTACATCTAGTGAAGTTCAGGGAACTATGGATTGGCATGACATAGTTTTCCCATGGAGAGACCCTAATGACACTTACAACACCTAACCAACGTTTCCTAAAATCTCCTCTGTTTTTCCTAACCTTGTTGGAAGGTGCTGGTAGAATCTCATTCCCAGGAGACTGAAATTTACACGCAACAGAATGGAGTAGGTTGAAGCAATATCCTCTCCACTTCTTTTGTCCCACAGTGTACTTCAACACTATGGTTTGATGTGGTGAAAGTAAGTTATCTGCACATGAAAAATGTAGTCCTTGAATTATATGCCAACATAACCAACTGTAATGCAGTTCCCCTATGGATACTCATCCGGTGCCATAGACTCTCACAAGTGAGGACTTGCTGAGAATGTGTATTCTCTTTATCTGTGTTAGCATTTGCATTTTGTAGATTTACTGTGTGTGGGAGGACAAAGACATTTGGGAACTGAGGATGTAAAGGAGTAGGACCAGTCACCTTCCAACCTGCCCTTTATAGAGCCTATATAAATTTAACTATTTGGTTTAAAAAGAATAGTTCCTGAGCAAAGTTAAAATTAGTATAAAGGTTTGTCTGCATAGGCAAGATCTGTCTGTAAGATAGGAAGTTCTGTCTGTAGTCATCTGACCCTGATCTCTCCCTTGAAATAGGCAACATGTGAGTACTAATTGTAGTGGTGGTTTTTCTGAAGTGCACTAAGATCACTAGCTTCTTTCTCACAGGGCACTGAACGATCATTAAATGCTAATGACTTTTGATTACTGTTGACCTTGGTCAATTTAGAATTAGTGACCTAGAGAAAAAAACCACTGTATCTCATTACCAATTTCCTGAGCTATCTGATCTTTCCTTTGTAAGTCAGTTTTGGTAAGAGGCAGCCTAGAATTAAAGTTGACCTCTGTCTTAGAAAAAGGGTTGAATGCTTTCAGGTTTGCAATATCATGTTTAGAAATAAAAATAATAAAAAAAAAAAAAAAAAGGCAGCCACTAAGAACATATTTTTTGACCCCACAGATTGTCAAGAGTAAAACTCAACATGAAGTAAAACAGACAAGCTAGGTAGTAGTGATGGAGGGAAAATGCATAATTGGTCACTTTTAAATTAGTAGAAAACTAGCTTATTTCCTATAACCTTGTATTGAATTTCTTATTTTGTAGTTGCATGTTTTCTCATCTCGTGTATAATTCACATATACCTGAATTCATGTATACGTGAAGTTCATGTATAATTCTTGGTTTTACTTTGAACGATCAAGAACTAAATTCATGGTTATAGAATAAATTGCAGATTCTGCTCTGGGATATTTTCTGCCTGCAGTTCCCAAACCATGACATTGGGGATTATGTCTCAGCAGACTGGTAAAATCACAAATTTCATATTGTAATGAAGCATTTCACATCATTTCTGCCCATATGCACAGAAGAGAATGTTTGTGTGATAATTCACTGTAACAGGATCAAATACATTGTTAACTGTTTAAACATAAGCCTTTCTTTATACACTTGTGGTTTATATGGAGTGTCATTTGTGCAGCAAGCCTGGTATTGAAATCATAACGAAAATACAAAAGAAGTTTAAACATTTTTTTTCTTGGTTGCTTTAATACACTAGCTGTCTTTATCTTGACCCGGCTGGGAACAGAGCCTTTAAGTTTAAAAGCAAACTCAACAGTTTAGAGAAGTCCTTTGTGTTACATTGTGTTTGGGGCATAAACACAAAGTTATTGAAGCTCTCACTGAGGTTCAGTTGCCAACTTTAAGCACCTGAGCAAGACAGTAACAGGAAAAAAAGACAGCAGAAGATGTTGCATTTGGTGGTGGAGCAAATCAAAAGGGGGCAATGAAGATGATAGCAGATACAAAAAGAATTACAATTAAAAGAAAATTAAAAAAAGTAATTAAGGCTTCTTTGCTAGGGAGACTGCTAAGAAGTGCTGTATCCTATATATTAGCAAATAAAGCAAGAATGAAAGAGTAAAAGACATCTGAATACTCATTCTCTAAGCTTCTATTTTATGTAAGTTTGTATTTACCTGTTGACTGTGCTGCTCAGGTCTTTCTGCTTTTGTTTTTTTTTGGAAAGCATTACAGGCATTTAGAAAACAACAACAACAAAAAACTATCCTAGTGGATAATGTAATGCAAAGTATTTAAATCTTCATACTTTAAAACTAAATGATAAGCAGAGTTAAGGAGAACAGTTGCCAACAAGTATGTTGCTGGTGTAGCTACAGCAAAATGCAGGTCAGCTATATTTGACTTTGTTTTAACGCTTCTAGTGTTGGTTCAAGATTCAATTCTACACTGGTGCTATTTTACTCTTTCCCAGGTCTTGGCAATTTTGGGAAAGAAACGCTTTTAGTCATCTTTTTTTCCATAGAAGACCTTACTGAATAAGACTTCAGGGCCAGCTCTTCCACACAACAGACAGAAGCAGATGCAATCTTAGTTACTTTCAGTGCTGCCAGTCAGAAACTTGTGAGAGAGGAGGATGGAAGATTTTGTCAACTGTAATGCATTTTTTACTTGAGGAAATCAAGAGTAGAGCTATCAGATCTCCTTTCCAAATGAGCATTTTTGTAAACAGAAGGATTGGAGTGGTGACTGGGAATGATTCTTCCAGGTCAGTAAATAATTCTTAGATAGATAAACCGAACTAGGCTCCTCAGCTGCCCAGGTTGGGTTTGCTGGTTGGGAATTTTTTTGTTTATTTGGTTTTTTGAACTTTTACATTCCATTTTTAAGTGAGCATTTAAAGTCAACTTAAATCCAATGAAAATTAGCAGTGGACAGGTAGATTTGTTAAACGGTAACATTGTGTGTTTATTTTGGTTAATCCAGATATATTACCTGAAATTTACTTCTTTGTAAATTGGAATTTACCTTTAGAAAGGCATAAATATAGTAGTACCATACTATTTAAAGTTGTACCAAGGTTTGTGCTATAATATGACTCCTGTGCCAGCTGTCACAATGGTGTCGAGTTATATTATGGTTTTAAAGGATTAAATGAAACTGGGATTGCAGGTACATTGCACACATTTGGATTTGGACAGCAAAATTGATGCTTCAGTTGTTCAAATATTTAGTCAGGACCTGATTTTCAAGGGCTTGTAACTTGCTGCTGATAATTTGAAATAGGCATGTAACTTGATGCATAGTATCTCAGCCTTGGAATATAGTCCTTTACTTCTTCACTTCTGGCATTTTTGATTTTCATTAGGCCAGTGTTAAAATTTAAGTGTGGAATTTCCTACACCCTTTAAATTAAACCCTTTCTGGTTTGACTATTTGCTTATAATATAAAGATTTATGTGTCTTTGAAGAACTATGTTTCCCTTTTTCTAAGTTGTATATATCAGATTTGGTTCTGTTAATATATAATTAATAATGAAAAATAAGAACTGCTGAAGAAGATTAGAAACACATGATAATAGACTTTCAGAAATTGATAGATCTTTGGGTGAAAGAAGGTCAATTTCCTTGATCCTCTTGCCAGAGACAGACTGATTTGAACTTGGGATTTTAACTAGTCTTTCAACAGGGAGTTCAGAGCTTGCTTTTACTGACTTCTAACATACTAATTTGTAAATTCATTAACAGTAAAAGAACAAATTATGTTGTAGGAAAATAGATGGAAGTTGCTGCCAAAATGGAAAGAATAGTGAATACAACTAGCACTAAATCTTTGGGGTTTTTTTTCCCCATTTCACATGCACCTAATAATTGGTTTATGAGACAGTTTCTGAGCTGATGAAGTGGAGTTGAAGGTGGTATAAAGCCTGTAATAAGTTTGTAGTTTTTCATAGAAACCTTTGGAGTCTTTATTGGAATCAACACTATTTTCAATTTACAGCAGGCCAGATTTTGGTGGGTGGCTTAAGGGCAGACAAAGATGGCAGTTAGCCTTTTAAGTACTGAAGTGGATTTTTATCCTCACATGTTGTCTGCTGGGGATCTGGATTCAGGATTCTGCCATTCAGCTGCAGCTTCTCCCACTTTGCTGTCCCCAGCGAAGTACATGTTATACATGTATTGTGTTTTACACAAGTCAAAGGTATGGTTGACTCCTACAGGTTCACATTTATAAAGATCTGTCTTTTCCAGACTGAGTGGAATGGTCAGTCTGTCTGTCATTCTCTGTCTCTTCTGTAGGCTCCCAGTGACCTTATCTGGTGCGTGTATAATCTTTGGTTTGTAATGGTCACGTGATTTGAAAAAACGTGTGAGGACCTTAATTTGTATATACTTAGGTAGTCTATAAAATGGATTTATGGAATGAAAACCAAATATCCCATATGAATCTTCTAACTCCTGATGTCTTTCACCTTCTGCCAACTGCAGTGCTGGGAAACAGATTTTCTGAAGAGTGCATGATTTTTTCTGTTATCTTTAAGGGTTTTTTAAAAGCTTCTTCCTTCTGAAATGTATTTCCTATGCAGTAGCAAAAGGGTTATTCTTGTAACTAGAAGGGCTGGAAATTTACATAAGGAGGGGAAAAAATACTTATGCAAAGTCAACAAACTCAAACTTTGTGCTGAAAATACTTGCTGTGTTCCTGTTATAAACTCTCAGCTCTAAAGAGTTATAAACATCCCATTTGTGGGATGAGTTTTGTTCTCCTTTACCCCTCCTTTTACCTCTGCAGTTCAATATAGCTTAGATTGATTTGGAAAGGAAAGTAACAATCTGTTTCATATTTAAGAGGAAATCATAGAGAAAAGAAAGAAAAACTTGCTAGAAAATACTTCTTTGGAAATTGCATAACCTGATTCTTGGTATATTTAGGAATATACCTGATTTTCAGCCACATGAGGCATGATCTTTTAAATTCCTGGGAAAAGTGATTTTTGCACTAAGATGTTGGGTTGTAAAATGTAGCAACTAAGGCATGGATGCATATCCTTCTGTTTTCCCCTTCCATGAACAATGATTTCAGACAGAGGGGACAAATGTGTGTCTGGAAATGGTATTGTTTTAAACCCTGGCAGCAAAGTCTTTAGATCATCAACTACCAGGTTGTTTAGTTAGTGCTTAATATGGAGTGTGTCCCAAGGATACCTGATAATCTTTAAAATACCTGCATTTGGGTTATACATTTTCGGGTTTAAAGATATTTCAAGATTGCATGTAACAAAACTGTAGCTGTGATTCAAGCAGTTGTAATAGTATTTAAATAAATAGTCCAAGTAACATTTCTGTGCTTCAGTTTAAGTCAGAGGCAGACTTCTGTCAAGGATTTCAGTAAGGTTAGCCATTTCTCCACCAACCTTTGATCACTTTAATTTCACTGCTGTCCTCTTGTCCAGCAAAACTAATTAAGGCTAAAAATGGTTAAATTTGCTTTGAAAGCAAGGAGGATTTTTTCCTGTAAAAGTTGAAAATAATTATGAAATCCTATTTTAGTTAACACACACACACACACACCCCCCCCAATACTTTAGGGTGTAAAATGTTGACATGTATTAGGTAATATTTTTTATTTTCCTGCTTTTGTTTTTAAGTTGCTATGCTTGCTTGGTTTTTTGTATACTTGACCTGCTATTAAGGAAATGTGATCTAAATTTAAGTTCTCAGTAAACTAATAACTAAAAATTAGTTGCCTTTCCTATTTATGTGGTTTGGTTGGCATAGCTTATATCCTGTTTATTTCAGAAAGTATTTGCGAATAAAATTGGAGTGTGGATGTATCTCAAGTGATTTCTGCCTGAGATTTGCTAAATCATTAGACTTTTTCATTTAATGCTGTGAAATATTGATTAAATATATTCACTCTGATTTGCTTTAATCTGATTGCACATCCAGAAGTTTTCTTCTGATGTGGTGCAGCCATGTCTGGTGTAAGCTGGCTTAATTAGCACTGCTTAGTGATTCAGGACCCCTGTCAAAGGCTATTACATTATCTAGAAACATAAGGAGTTAAAGCTAAAGCTGTGACCTCATCTCTATTCACATTACACTGGAATAGAAGCTGCACTGAAAGGGATTGTTTAACTGCATCGCTGTCTTTGCTGCTGCTAGTTGATTGCTTTAATTTGGTTCTGCTATCTATAGCGTGCTTTTGCTGAACATCTGTTATGGAGGGGATTTGTGGGAATACTGGAGACGTATGAAGTCATGCTAATATCGACTACATGTGGAAATAGCTCCCAGAGAAATATTTAGACTCAAATACGTCTTTCTACCTGATTTCAACTTTTAATTTCAATTTAAGAAGCATCAAGGAGAGCTAAAAGACGCATGCTTCTGGCCAGTCATGCACTTACACAATCGTGCATGCCATTTATTACTTTATCACTTAGCCCTAGGTATGAAAGGAGGAGTGGAACTGCTGTCGCTTTAATGTCAGAGCAGCATACGTTACAATAGGTGTCACTGTGCGGCTGGGTCCAATCGTTATCGGTGACTTCAGCTATTGGCTCTGAACGCTGGGTGACTCCATCTGCAGCGCTGCAATACCTACTCTGTTCCCATCCCTTCAACACACAAGTTCAGCAGCTCGCCGAGCAGAGCAGCGACTTGCTAGCCCCCTTCAGAAAGCCCGTGCTACAGCCACGCTTGTACCCTCTTGGCAGAGCATAGCGCTTTCAGGCAAATCCTCATCAGGAGATCTGGAAAGAAATAAAACTGGCAGGAATGATGGGGGTGTATTTAACAATTCAAGTACCGGATCAAACTTAAAACCAGTTTGTTACTCGGTGCGCTGGAAAGGTCACCTTGCCTTGCTGGAAAAGAAGCAAACTCTCAGTTCTGCGGCTTTCTGTTTAACAGCTCCCACGTATATTTCTTAATGTTCCTGGCTAGTTAGGCAATCTAGCTTTACAGACAGGTATACTCATGGTAGATGAGAAAGGAAAGAACATGAAATGTCTCACCTTCTTCTTGATGCTTCCAGAGACGGTCAAGAACAGGTCCAAGAAGAGCTCTAAGAAGGGAAATAGCAGCAGCAGTAGCAGCAGCAAATTGCCTCCAGTTTGCTATGAAATCATTACCTTGAAGACAAAAAAGAAGAAGAAGATGGCTGCTGATATTTTTCCCCGAAAGAAACCAACCAACACTAATACAACTGCTGTCCAGCAGTACCACCAGCAAAATCTCAATAACAACAACACTATTCCAGCACCTAATTGGCAAGGACTTTATCCAACCATCAGAGAGAGGTAAGTTCAGGGCAGTTTATTTTTGCTGTTTGAATGGGATAGTTAAAAGTAGCAAAATGTTTGTAATACATGTTTAGTTATTTGTTTGCTGAAGAAAACACAGGGTTGGTTTTTTTTTTTTCCATGTGTGTGAAACAAGTATTTTGATAATGGAAAATATTTTAATATCTCTTTTCCAGACTTGAAAAGTTGTTTGTCTTGAGTAAATAAAAATGTTGCTGGAAGCTACAGCATACCCATATGCTTTTTAGTCCAGTGATACATGCTCTTGATGTTGATTTCCACTTTTTGAAAAGTTCTTTTAAGTTTGGGGTTGTTTTGGATTTTTTTTATTGCACACACCCCTACCCTCCTTTTCTGCTTACTTTTTTACTTTACTGTATTTGTGTGATGATGTGTAAAGTAGCTTAAAACAAAGTGTGACCTGCTTCTCTTTACTGACATGCAACTTTAAGGTGTTAAGAAATTTAATTTCTTGGGTCTGGGGTAAGCACAGAATTACTGGGCTCCATAAGCTAACTTGCTACCTCTGTTTGTAGAAATGCAGTGATGTTCAACAACGACTTGATGGCTGATGTTCATTTTGTGGTCGGGCCACCAGGTGGGACCCAGCGGCTGCCAGGACACAAAGTAAGCAACAGCTGCATTATCAGCTTGGGCAGAGATAACCAGAGAGAGCTCCCACAGTTACACTGGGACGTAGCGTGGGAGACTCAGCTCTTCTGGGGCAGGCATAATTCTTTATTTTAAGATGCTACATGCAGTGGAATTGTCTGTCCCTTGGTTTTCTTTGTGTTTTCTGTTAAACATGACTCTTCTGCTAAGGCAGTCATTGTAAAGTTACGAATACTGCTTTGTGCTGCTGATTAATATTACTCTTGGGATTTTCTAGAAATAGTTAACTTCTGTAGTGGATATGAGTGTTTTCTGGTAGCTAATACACATGTGCCCTGTGAGTAAAATGCAGGGGAAATGTGTAATTCTGTTCCTAGCTTTAACTTCATTTCTTACCAAAGTGTGTCTGCAGAGTCTGTCAGTGAAGCCTAGTGCTCGGAATGGCTCTCCCACATTGTTTTTGTTGGCAGTGCTTTCAGTTTAAAGCCTGAAATAAGATTTTCCCTTTCTCAACAGTATGTCCTGGCTGTTGGGAGCTCTGTATTCCATGCGATGTTTTACGGAGAGCTTGCTGAGGACAAAGATGAAATCCGTATACCAGATGTTGAGCCTGCTGCTTTTCTCGCAATGCTGAAGTAAGCATCATTCATCTGCTGGATATGTTTTCCTTTATGATGTATACATACACTGATAATGTCAAAGTATTAGACTTGCATATAAACCGAAAGAAAGCAGTTGCTTAAAATATTCCTTTTTTTGTGTTTCAAATACTTTAAACTTTTAGGCTATTTTGATCTTCCCCTCTAATTCCAGGCATGCATATATTAGTCTAATGTAGGTAGTTATAAATAATAACTTTGACAAGGGATCTTTGGGCACATTGTATACTATAATACCTATTGATTTGATTTGTCACTACCGGTTACACAGAGGAATGGAGTTACTAAAAAGAATTGTCAGCTGTAATGAAAAAAACCCTGTTCTACATTGCAAGCGTAGTGAAAAGTTAAAAACACACACACAAAAAATCTTCAAACCCACTGGGTTTGTATATTGACATAATTCCAGCTCTTCTATAAACTTGCTGTGTGCAGGTTTAGAAAAATGACCCAAAGTTATTGAATATAGCTTTTCAAAATTAAATTTCTCCTCATCTATCATTTTGATGCATTTGGAAAGTGATAACAAGGCTGTTTACATTAATAGCATCTTTTATTCTAAGGGGGGGGAAAAAGTCAGTTTACATGATCATTATTTTTAATTTTGCAAGCTGCATAAGAAATACTGTCATCCTAAATGAGCATAATAAAGCAGCTTCCCTGCTGAATTGTCCTTGAATGTATCTATTAAACTCTGATTATTAAAGAGAATTACCCCATCAGAGAAATGGTATGGCTTTAAAGGTTTTTTCCCCTTCAGCTTTAGTAACTGCCGTTGCTTTCTGATAAAGAATATACATTAGTATCTGGTAGTGATCCTTTTAATACACTGCAGATTTTCTTGCATGTAATGGTGTGATCACTAGCTAGCAATGTATTGTATTTCATAGATTGTTTTGATGAGCTTGTGATTACAGAATGGTTTCTTCTTTTACGTTTCAGTGGCACTGTGGGTGGACGTTTAAAGTTTCATATAGAGTTTCTTGCATACAGGTTTTTATAGGTTATCAAAAACATCAGAAATGTTCTGTGCAAATATCAATAGCTGGATATTTGCTATCCTTCAGCTTCAGCTATCAGGAAAAGCTGAAGTCACACAGATGTTCTATGGACCTGGAATACAAAGTTAAGATATGACATTATGTAGGTAGGTGTGTTAATGGATCCCTGCTTTGGGCCTTTTTAGTTTTGCAGGTGTTTTCTGCAGAGCTCAGACTTGTGTTTTACTTTCATGCAGAATTTTACAAGACACAAATACAAGATACTTGGATTCACCCAGCTCCCCTTCATTTTTGAACAGCAAATCTATTTCACTCTGGCTAAGTGTGATTTGCCTTAAAAAAAAAAAAAACAAACCTGAATGCTTTCTTAATTTATCGTTAAGAAATGTGTTCAGAGAGCAGACCTAGAAAAGAGTATTACCAGTGGCCTCTATGTCTTGATACGTTATTTAGCCCATGGCAATTTTGAAAACTAACTTTGACAGAATGGCCAGAACCATGGAACTCTTCACCTTCTCAGCTTTTATTTAGTAAAAACCAAAATGTGATTTGTTGGATGTTGAGCTACACTTGCCAGTACTGACTTCTACTGAATCTCCAGAGTGCTCCTGTGTCTGCCAACGCCAGGGGTGTCTGCAGTCGTGACAGCGCAGGGAAGGGATGTCGCGCAGCAGTGCAGCATTCCCTCGGTGCAGGATTCGGTGCGTGTGCTGCACTGGGTGGAGCTTGAGGGGAGCCACAGTCCTCTTCACTCCCCTCCCCTTGGGAAATCATCCAATACATTCCTTGCAACTCCTTTGAACAGTGGGTGGTAGAAGGCTCATGATACTGTTGCTAGAGAAGGAAAAGACCTTTTACCTATCCCAAAGCAGCTTTCTCATTCATTTGTTCCTTTCCACAGCTGGGAGGGATGCATCATAATTTTTGTTAGAAAATATATTGAGTTTGGTTTTGTGGGTTTGGGGCTTATTTTTTTTTTGTTTGCTTGTTTTTTTGTTTGTTTCTCCCTCCTGAACAGTGAATTCTTATGGCATGAATGTTTTGTTGTCTTTCACTATATAGTGGGCATTCTGCCAACAAACATCAAACAAGGTATTGTCAAATGTAACACAGGAAATAATAGCACAACTGGTAGATACGAATTATTTTCCCAATATAAAATTGCTTTGGCTGTTCTCTACGGTTTTAAAATTAGGGTTAAATTCATAGTCTAGCTGACACACTGAATTGGTGTCTTCAATGTATTTTATCTTATCATAATCTTGACTGTTCAAGTTAGAACCATGGTCTCATCTTATCCCAGGTTAAATGTGTTAGTAAAATATCAAACCCTGTATCTAGCAGAATACTCTGTTTAAGAACAGGGTGAAATGGGAATATCAGTAATTGCAGACCAGAGTTGGTGCACTGGCAGAGTGAGAAGTGTGGAATATTGCTGACAGCTGATCTGTGCTGTGTCTATTGTAAATCAGTGATATTAGTTCTTCACTTTCATGAATATTAACCTAGCAACTTTTGCGCTATTTTGGTTTAAAACAGATGTCATCGTTCTCTGCTGTACTAGCAGGCAAAGAGAAGTGATAGAAAGGAGAAAAGAATTGGAAAGCAATGAGGAGAATCATAAAAAGGAAATAATTGATACATTGACACTTTTTTGGATAGTAAAGGAGCTAAGCCTGTAACCAGTGATATATAGATGTGCTCTTTGTTGTTACAAATAGCCCAGCTGAAACTAAGTAATAAAGGGGTTTTTTTTTTATTAAAAAAAAAAGTTTTGGATTTGTGTAAGTATTCTTTTTCTCTTTAATCTCTTAGATTTTATTATATTGCTTGAGCAGTATCTGCTCTGAGCATGTATTTTAAGTGTAGCTTGGAGGATAGATACCCTACACCTGCAAAAATAGAAATAAAGATATTTACAACTATAATCAGATCAGTGTCAGTACTAATTCCGCTTTATAAGCACATGTGTTCTGCAAAAATATTATTGTGTTGGGAAAACTGCTAACTAGAAAATTTTAATTAGTACAGGGTCGCATATAACTTCAGGTTTACTGGGGAAAGCACTTTCATCAACTATAACCATCAAGACTTGCTTATCCCTATGAAGAGTAAAATTGCATTTGGCATGGTTTAGCACATTGCATTCACCAGCTGCAAATGGGGCCCTGAAGCATGAGATATTAAAAAGAACAAACTGTGCAATGCTTCATTTCTCTGAGCAATGAATGCCAGCAGTTTAGTCATATAAATAGAATTTCACCTTCATCTCTTCCACCACACTATTGTAGCAGTAAAGCTTTTTTCCTCCTTATGCAATGAGACTGAGAGAAAACACAGTACTAGTGGAACTAGGATATTATAAGCATTAAGAAACCTGAAGATTAGAATCCTGTGCCTTCTCATTTTTCGATCTGCTTTATCACCTGGTTTAAAAGCAAACAAACTGAAAAGACCAAAACAAGACAACTCCCCTAAAAAACCCCAATGCAGTAGTTATGAAAATTAGTAGCAACTGTTACAGTTTGATAGCGTTTCTCTTCTTAGACTGTCTACTTATTCCTAATAAACTTCTGATATCATTCTGATACCTATATATCCACCTCAGTAAGTCACCATTCACCATCACCATCCAGTCCAAGTAGCCTTTGTAAAATATGTTCCAGATGATTGTGTTAGCCAAGTAAGGTAGCCATTGAGGAGCTACTGCCAGGGAAGATAGCCTCACATTAGCCAGAGCATATATGGAAGGAAAACAGAGCTGTAGGGACCATGGTTTGGAAACGTAACCATTGTCTACATAGCATGTACCCTAAATGTGATGTCTTATTCACTTTAGATTTAAGCCTGTTCTGTTCCATGATCTTAGATGAGTGATGAATGTGGTTTGTACTTTATGGATTAAATCAATGTTCCCCAAAAGCACTGCTTAGTTTTAATGTGGAGTCATTTAAATATTCTTTGTTTATAATTTTCAGATGTTGACAAATTGTGGTTTTGTGTTAAGCTGCAGTGTTACATGCTTGTGTTTTATTTCAGATACATATATTGCGATGAAATTGATTTGGCTGCAGACACCGTACTGGCCACTCTTTATGCTGCCAAGAAGTATATCGTCCCTCATCTGGCCCGGGCCTGCGTCAACTTTCTAGAGACAAGTCTAAGTGCAAAGAATGCCTGTGTCCTGCTTTCCCAAAGCTGCTTATTCGAGGAACCTGACCTGACCCAGCGCTGTTGGGAAGTGATTGATGCCCAAGCTGAGCTAGCATTGAAGTCTGAGGGATTCTGTGACATTGATTTTCAGACGCTTGAAAGCATTCTCCGAAGGGAGACTCTGAATGCCAAAGAAATTGTTGTTTTTGAAGCAGCTCTGAACTGGGCCGAAGTGGAGTGTCAGCGACAAGAGCTAACGGCTACCATCGAGAACAAGCGCAAAGTCCTCGGAAAGGCTCTCTACTTGATACGCATCCCTACTATGGCACTCGATGACTTTGCAAATGGCGCTGCTCAGTCTGGGATTCTGACTCTCAATGAAACCAATGATATCTTCCTCTGGTATACTGCTGCCAAAAAGCCAGAGTTACAGTTTGTAAGCAAGCCCCGGAAAGGCCTCGTTCCTCAGCGGTGTCACCGTTTCCAGTCCTGCGCTTACCGCAGCAACCAGTGGCGCTACAGGGGCCGGTGTGACAGCATCCAGTTTGCTGTTGATAAGAGAGTGTTTATTGCTGGCTTTGGGCTGTACGGCTCCAGCTGTGGATCAGCAGAGTACAGTGCCAAGATTGAACTGAAGCGACAAGGAGTTATCCTAGGCCAGAACTTGAGTAAATATTTCTCAGATGGTTCTAGTAACACTTTTCCTGTGTGGTTCGAATATCCAGTGCAGATTGAGCCTGACACGTTTTACACAGCTAGTGTGATTCTGGATGGGAATGAACTCAGCTATTTTGGACAAGAGGGAATGACAGAAGTTCAGTGTGGGAAGGTGACTGTTCAGTTTCAGTGCTCTTCGGACAGTACAAATGGCACCGGGGTACAGGGAGGGCAAATTCCTGAACTGATATTTTATGCTTGAATGAAAGTGTGTGGAGATGAAGCATTTTGCTATGAAGAACCTGTCTGGTTCAGGCCTACTGACACTTAGCTTTTTATCTGCAGATATGTGATCAGTACAGGTAACATGTAACTAAGTTACTGTAACAGCAAGTTACTGGCTTGCTATACTTGTAGCATTGTTGGTGATAAAGTTTAAGTGTAATATTTAAACTGGAAGCTCTTAAGAACAAGCAAGTTTTAAAGGCTTTGTAAGAGAGGTGCCTGTTTGCTGGTGATGCTGACTTTCTTTGATGCACCTGTGAATCACCAGCGGATGTCCTCCTCTTTTATCTCACTAAATGCTGTATTCATCGATCCCTTTTCTCTTTCTTCGTTTCCTGCTTTCTGCTTGTAATTATTTGGGGAGATAGGGATAGAAAATGAGGAGCCTTGTTTTACAGCTCTCCTTTCTGCTCTTCAGACTCAAGAGATTCTAGTAAACTGAGCTGGTTTTGATCATGGGAGCTGAAAGAAGTGCTTCAGTTATAAATAGAGAATGCATAGGTTTAAACCTTCATCCTGTCAGATTCTCCTGCAGCCAGATAGTTGGGATGGCTGCAGAGGAAGATGGAGAAGAGCAGACAGCTTTCAGGAAGCTACACACCAGGTCAACTGTGTCCACAGCGCATGGACATGTTTACAGCGGAGGGGGGTGTGGGCTTGGCAAGTTACTCTCAAAGTTCATTTCCTAGAAATCCCACCTTGAAGGCAAGGAAGTACTTGCACATGTTGAAACTGTACATGCAGCTTTTGAAACCCTACTCCCATGACCTAATTTTTGCTACATTGAAGTTAGTTTGCTATTTAAATGACTTTTCTTTGAACCCTTGCTAAATAAATGGGAATTAATATCTAGCATCCAATGCAGGATAATTTTTTATTTGTTTTAGGTGTGGTTTTTTTTCTTACTCCTAAACATGGTAGAAGCAGATTATAGCGGAACAAAAGAATGTACTGATCCTGACTTGGATTTTTTTCTGTAATATGAGATTTCTTGTTCTTATACCGTAGTTGCTCAGTGAAAATTTAGACAAAGACAAGAAGATTCACAACAGTGATCATATTGCACTTAGTATATATAATCAGATCTAACAGTGAGGAGGTGGAAGTCTTCTCTAATGGTTAGTGTTGCATCTCTTGCAAATGCTTATGGTTACATGTCAGAGGATTATGTGGTGCAGAACTTTTCATTTTTTCTGATTATTTTTTTTTAATTATTGTTTTTTTCAAGCTTCCTGCCATACGTCTGTATTGTTTTTGGAAAAGTCTTAGGGATCGTGACTCCTTTATCAGGGAAGGAAACCAGTAAGAAATACAGGTACTATTTAAATATAAGAAAATCCTTTACTGATGGATTGGGACAGTTGCTTCTCAGAGGCACAATACCTATTGTAAAACATCTCATTCTTATTTCATCTCTGAAGTGGGTTCTATTTGTTGTGTATGTTTTAACAAATTGAGAGGACCAAACGATTCTTTAGACAGGCTGAAGATTAATGTTATAGTATATCAGCACATTAATCCAGCATAACCCTAAATTCACTTGTCAGTTTTGTAATAAAAATGTTTTTCTCATATGATTTCTTACCAGTTTAATACTATTACTCTAAGTGTTTCTTGACGCTTGAGATCCTGGCCCCTGGCCATCGTAAAGTGCCAATACATCTTTACAGTGTCCAAAATACTGTCTGAAGTAAGGAAAACTGGAGCGTAGACGTCAAACACTTTCTGGACAAATCCCAGTTCTTCTCTCTAGGTAATGACAGTCAGGTAAAAAACTGCCCTGCAAGATCTATGCTTTTCACCCATCTTAGTGTTAATGTTTTATATACATACATACCTATGACTCTGTGTGTGTGTGTAAGCAATGTTCTTTCTGAAATGTAAATACCCTCAAAATATATAGAAAAATGTTTTGGTTTTTTTGTAACAGATGTACATAATCCAGACTGTTACTGACATCTAAACAGAATGCTCCAAGGAAAACTCCCAGAGATAAATTTTTTTCTTTAAAAGCCTCCAGCTAATTATATTTAAATCTGCAGCATAAAATAGACAAGAGTATAATTGTATGGACTGGAGGAATTGTTGCTGAAGAGACTGCAAAAGGGACTCTTGAGATTGCGATGAGGTAACGGTCATTTACTTTTTGACAACATCTGAGTAGCAGTTCCATTTATTTCAATACATATAAAAGCAGAGAAAGATGCTAATCAGCTGATTAAGTTTTCTTACAGCAAGCAGTTGATGTAGATGTAATTACTATGAGTGATGATCAGATTGACAAGTTTCTTGCAGTAGCAAGGTGTGTTCGAATTGTTTGGAAAAAAATCAGGTGTCTCAGCCGGTGGGATAAATCAGAGAATACTGCACTGGCGTGGGTTCTCACTTTTAATTTATGTTTTGGTTTTTACTTATCTACGTGTAAAGGTGAGGTATCTACTACATTTGCTGGCTGGAGCAGAAGTTAGGAGATCACGATACTGTGTAGCTGTAATATGTAGAAAATGAAATGTTATTTAATTATATTTTTTTTGCTCCTTTTATGAAATCTTTTTGACGAAGTAGGATGAAAGCAACCTCTAGCTTAATTCCTCTGAGTCCATTCCAGGTTTTAGGAGCTGGTGCGCGTAGAGTTTCTTAATGGGAATGAATAAGCATAAGCACCCCAAAATACTTTTCAATGCTTACAATGCAACTTGATTCTGAGCACTGCTTAATGCTAACGGGTACTGTATATAAGAAGGTAGTCACTACCAGTCACTCATGAGGGCACTTAAGTGTCTAAATGGTTGGTTTAACAGTAGTATCCCAGTATGAATACACTGACATCTTGCAAGCATCAGCCATATCAACCTGGAATGTAAGCATAATGTTGATAGAGATTCTTCCATAGATTCTGTCTTAAACTGTACCTGGCCATCTTTGCTACTTGTATGTTTGAGTTTCCTGGTGAGGGGAATCTGCGATAAGAGAGTATAATGTAATATACTTTCTGCATATCTAAAATAGTATTTAAGTAAACATTTTAATTTCTACATACTTATTGCACTGACCTGTTCTGGGTTATTTTTTTTTTTTATCTGTTGTGATAAACTCAGCTAACTTCGGGTCCCAGCACCCATTCATGCTGGAGCAGTGTTTGACCTTAGCAAGCTTACAGCATTATTTATAAAAGACAGATATATATAAATATGAAGTACCTCATGTTGAATGTTATTGTACTGTATCTTTAATGTCACAGTGCAGATCTTGTTGGACTCATGAATGTGTATAATCACATTAAGCATACAAATAAAAATGGTTCCTAAATGGTTGTTTCCTGCAGTATCTTTGAAGCACAAGCTTTGAAAGCCTTTGCTTAGGTTTCTCTTTTAGCTATTTCTATTGTTGTACAGTTGTGCACTGATATTTGTTGAGCTTATGTATTCAGACATCTTTTGATCCCCAAGGAAGTACAAGTCTAAGGAAAAAAAAAAGGAAGAACAATGAAAATGTTAATCAGCTACATTGTAAAAAGGTTGACTATTAAGCTAATGAGCTAGACTGAATGAATTCATTTATGTGCTTTATGAAAGACCTTGTCTACCAGCATTAATATTTTAATGTTCTATTAATATTATTAAGTATGTGGAGATGAAGGGGGGAGGTTTTCGTGTTTATTCTAGAAAACAGTTGGCACGGGAAAGGTCGTAGTTTTCAGTCTCTGATATATCACAATAAAAGACACGGGTAGTGCCAAGAGGCCATTCTCTGATGAAAAGTTAATTATATAATATTATTCAGAATATGGCTATTCTGGCTATTTCCTTACTTTTTTTTTTCCAGGAAATTTGAATCTTCATTTTAAATACTTTTATGGTCAGTGAAGCTGAAGCTCCACTTCTGTGTTGTCCATCTCCAAGAGCTTTCAGATATTACTAGGAGATGATAAGAAATGTTCCACAGTGTGATGCAGAGACATGGAAATTTGAGGAAATCTTCCTTAGTGAAAACAGTATCTTCAGACTCGATCCAGTATTCCGATTAAAAGCATGTTCACAGGCATCAAACTTGTCGCTTTTGGTAAGTTGTTTTCCTAGAATTCTTACTGCAATACTTGGTACCACACTACTGTGTTCTTGATCCAAATTCTCTTACATGTCTAGTGCTTCTCAGTACTTTGCTTTGTTCTGTGCTAGTGATACCAGCTCTTACATGCGTGGTAGGTGTCAGTGTGATTTGGTACAGTAGGGACCACATTGGCAGCAGCAGTCTAGCTAGGTATGTTGGAGGAGATTAGTGTTGCTAACGGCCTCAGTTTCTCTGATAAACAAGAACTCAATAGACAAGATGAATGAAGGACAAAGTGACATTCTCCTCTGTTTCTGGCTGAAATCTGACATATGTGCTAGGACACTTGCTTTGGAAATTGAAGTTAAGTAGAGATGTGTCGATCTCTTGCACTGTGTTCAGTGATGCAGAGAAGCATGTGTGTATTCACACCAGGAAAAAAAGGAGTTTGAAGTGGAAGGAAAACAGTGAGGATGTTTCTAGGTTTGGGAGGAAGGAGACTCCAAGAGCTGAATTACGTTATTTGTCTCGCATGTAAAATCCTGCTTGGTGGAGAAGGACTCTGTTCCTGTTTAGTTGGAAACTCGTTAGGAGCTGACAGCCACCACCTCTCACAAAAGCCAGGTCCATCTAAAACGTGTTCCTTGCAAGTGCTCAGCTTTCAGGAGTAGGAACCCAAGATTTCTTGGCCTCTGATAGGTAAGACTGCTTATCCTACAGCCCTGGACAAGCCTGGGTCTCCTTAAAGAAGCTGACTGGGACTGCTGTAAACAGGAGGGTCTTTTTGGACCTACCAAGTTCAGCACTCAGTAGAAGGTGAAAAGCTGGCACAAGGGTCACATGAGGACTTCAGCTTATCAGCAGTGTTTGGCCACTGTGAAAAGCAGTGGCTTTTAAGTCAGCCTGTTCTACCATGCTTGCAAGTAATCAGTGGGAGCAGGATTACCTGCTGATTTCCTGAAGGCAATAAAAGGAGCTGCTTTCTCACATGGCAGAGAGACCATATTCAAAATAAAATTAAAAAACCGCTTTTTGGAATGCTACTCTGTTTCTAGAAGTCCTAATTTATTTTCTCCCCAGGACTTCCCCATAAAGTGAGGCCCTGGCCCAATTGAAGTCAGTTGGAGTGGCCCTAGTGACCTCAATAAACCCAGGATTTTCATTTGCAATGTTCAATTTGTGTGATTATTCCCAAAGCACAACATAAAACTGCCCAAAAAAGGGAAATTAATTTTAAACTCCCACTGTAATCTGATTATCTAAAATATACATAGAAACCTTTCTATTAAATCTTACAAAACTCCTGCTCATCAGATTTTATATGCCTGCCCCTGAGCTTTTCTACTAGTATGCTTTATCTTCAGCCATGAATCTATAGGCACAACAGTAAATCTGTATAAAGCTTTACATAGATTTTCACAATCTCTGTGTGGAATTCATAGCATGTAAGATGCATAATGTGGATAAAGTATTTTTAAGACTAGAAAGTGTGTGTAAATTGCCCATAGTCTGTTCAGCATGAAGGAAAAACAAAACCAGCTACTTTGCTTGAAGGCACTGGTATTTTGAAACAGCTTCTTGAAGTCTGCTGAACTGGTTGATAGCATCAGAAATGCATTTATATTAAGCCTTTAATTGTAGCATTTTAAAATTAGCTTTCTAATTGTTTTGTATAGACAAAGATAACATAGCTGGCCTTCAGGGATCCTCCATCCGGCTCCAATGGGGTTTGCATATGAACAGATACTAGCAAATGCAATTTTCTGTATCTCATTTTAAAGCTTCACAGTTATGTTGAGTGCTGCTTGGGGAATATCATCATTTCAGAAATAGCCATGGCTGGTTTTAGCCTAGCAACAAATAGGAGCTTGCATGGGGAGATATCTTCAGTGGTGATGCTGTGGTTAAGTACAGAGGAAAGGTTTCCATTTCCCTGAGGGGGAGACACCTTGTGTTGCCTTATGGTGACGGCAACCACGTGCTGAACACCATGTCTAACAATTCAGTAGCCACATAGAATCAGAAGGCATAAAATGCAGTGGGGGGACCATTGCATGAAGGCAGCAGTGGAAGCTCCCAGCTGCAGGAAGCTGGTCTCGTGAGCTGAAGAACTGGGATCTTGTATCATAACACTCTCTGTGATAGAAGGTTACATCTGGGCTGTTGAATGGCATGTGATTGTGATTTTTCACTACTGAAATTGCATTTCTTTGTTATCCTGGGAGGGTCTCCATCTCTCCTCTACCCTGAGCTGCCTGTTCCTGCTCTTTGCCAGAGGCTTCTGTGTGATTGAAGGCCAGCAATTCCCTGTGTGCTGAGACTGAGGGGACTGGGAGCACCTGGTGGAAATGACTGGCTGAGGGTGAGACATCCCAGCACTTTGGTCAGCTGCTCTCCTGGATGTGCTGAATGCTGACCTAGCATGGCAGGACGTGGGAACACAAGAGTTAAACACAAGAGTTACCTAGTCTCGCTTTCTCCAGCCAATTGCTGGTTGTGGTTAAAAGGGAAAATGAGCATTAATTCACTTTTTTCTCAGCCTTCTCTTCTCCAGACTAAAGAGTCCCAGCTCTCTAAGCCTTTCTTCATAAGGGAGATGCTCCAATCCTTGCATCATCTTGGTTGCCCTTCACTGGACTCTTTCCAGTAGCTCCCTGTCCCTCTTGA